>PVKE010051790.1:0-10533 GCA_004027555.1 Craseonycteris thonglongyai | reverse complement strand
GGGGGCGGGGCGGCGGCGTGGGGGACAAAGTTGGTGGGCGGAGGCATGTGGGGCACAGGGAGAGGGCAGCGGTGTGGGGACACAGGGGGCAGGGCCGGGGGCACAGGGAGCAGGCAGCGGCCCAGGCCCACAGGGCCCCAGACCTCGGTGCGGGCCTCCCCCAGGACGCAGCCCCAGGGACCCCGCGGGCCAGGTGGCCGCTGGCTGGCGGGCTCTCCCTGAGTGGCCATGTTCCGTCCCGGCCAGTCGGCCTCCCACGCCGTTCTTCGCACACAGGTTCATTAATCACCTCCGCATTTCATAACCGCTCGTGATATGCCAGACAAGCTCTGTGACAACGACGTCGCAAGACGACAGTCTGGAAGCCCCAAGGAGCTTACCTTACATACAGGTTTAAAGATAGCGAGGATCAGGGGCTGGAGAGCGCTGAGGAATCACTAATGATGCCTGAGCATCGGCCAGGTTGACCGAGACCCCATTGGGCATTGCAGCTGCACTGTCCAATTTGCAGGAACCGCCAGCTACCCGTGGCTGCGATCTCGCCATGTGTGGTCGTCCATATAGAGATGTTTAGAAGACCTAATTAACAAAATATAAAATACCTAATGAGCAATATTTTGCATATATTGGTTTAAAGATATTATTAAAATGAATTCCATGTACTTCTTTTAACTTTTTCATATGGCTACTAAAATGTCAAAATTTTTCATATGTCACCTGAATTATATTTCTATTGGACAGAGCTACCTCAAAGCAGATGGATTTGACTGGAAAAGATGAGAAAGGCCTACAAAACAGAATAAACATATTTACCATTAGAATCTGTCTATGATCTATCTATAAATCACATTCTTATTTCATTATCACAACAGTGCTTTACATTTTTATTTTACAGACTTAAAAAGTGACTCACTTAAAGGTCATAGGTGACAGTCATTCCTTTACTATGTATTTATTTTTTCTTACAGGCCAGGCACTGTAACTAAAAGCTGCGAGTCAAAGGGACCAAAAGGAACTGTGTGGATTCATTCTGTGGAAACGTATATCAACAAATATTTGCAATAAAAAGTAATAGATGCTAAAATGGAGGAATATACTCTGTACTAGGAGCAAAGGAATGAATGTGAATGGGAGGGAGGTCACAGAAACCCTCACAGAAGTGTTGGGTGGGATCTCGGCTCCATAATGAAAAAGAGGAGAGCATGCTAAACATGCAGTTGGAAAAGGATACCAGGTCTGCAAATTCGGTTCACAAACTCATTTTAGAAAGAATGCCACATACCCCATTGCTGAATATCACTACGGTCACCTTCGAAGTACTCCCCCTTGGGAAACTATGCATGGGCACCTGTGCCTAGTCCACCCTTCAAAGCAATTTTGGAACTCTTTCTGGAACGGCCATCAGAGTTGTCATATTATCCTTGATGTCCTCAATGTGATCAAAATGTCTTCCTTTCAATGTTTCCTTTATCTTTGGATAAAGAAAAAGTCATTGGGGGCCAAATCAGATGAGGAGGGACAGTGTTCCAATACAGTTATTTGTTTTGTTTTGTTTTTTAAGATTTATTTTATTGTTTTTTGACAGACAGATGGGGGAGGGCCCAGAGCACATCAGTTTTCACCATGGTTTTATTCCACACAGGTGAGCAGAGGCAGCGCAGGGCAGGGTTTGGGCTGAGGGCCTCCCACATGGGAGGCATGCCCCCTAGAGCCAGGGGCCAAGCTGGGGGGCAGAAACTGAGCTGGGGGCTTTGCTCATGGGAGGCACACCCCATTTCAGTATGTGTGTCCCCATGGGCTAGGGCCAGGATTCGATCTTTGGTCCCCAGGGCTGCAAGGTGAGCACTTAACCCATTGAGCCATCCCAGCTTCCCCATCTCGTCCCAGCACATAAGCAATACCTTGACCTAACATCTTTATGTCACATATTTTTGCTTGCTCAATACAGTTAGTTATTTATTGACTAGCTAACAACTCGCTCACAGACAGTGCCATGTGAGCTGGTTCATTATCATGATGCAAAACCCATGAGTTGTGGGCGAAAAGTTGAGGTCGTTTCCGTCTCACTTTTTCATGCAGACTTTTCAGCACTTCCAAATAGTCAACTTGGTTGACTGTTTGTCCAGTTGGTACAAATTCATAATGAACAATCCCTCTGGTGTCAAAAAAGTTTAGAAACATCATTTTGACTCCTGATTTGCCCTGACAGAACTGTTTTGGTCATGGAGAATTGGCTGATTTCCATTGTGCATTTGGACACTTTGTTTTAGGGTCATATTGGTACACCCATGGTTCATCACCAGTGATAACACAACCCAAAACATCACCTTGCCTCTCCAAAAGGTCTTGGCAAATTTAAGCTCTGACATTCTCATGATGGAACACAAAAACAAGCAACAACAATAATGAACGCCACTCAGTAAGACGCTGCCACATGTCAACATGAACATAGATATAAGACACTGATATGTCAAGGTTATGAAACCCCACTGTGTTGCCACTGTAAATGGGTGGTGGCAAGTTTGCAAACTTAATTGTCAGACCAATTAAATACCCATGGTCAGGACTTCTTCTGAGTGACTTCTCTGAATTTACCCTCACTTTCCTCTCAAGTGTGTGCTTTCATTTTCAATAAATCACTTTGGCTTCCCTGTATCTGTCTTGCTCTTGAATTCTTTCATGTGTGGAGACTGATCTCAGTCACCACTACTCTGGGCTGAGACCCGTCTTAGACATCCCCATGAGTCTGGTGACAATTGTATCCAAAACAAGCAAACACACAAAAAACAAAGGCAAATAGACTTTGTCATAATGGCATGATAGTGGGTCATTAATATTTATAATAAACATCTACTTTCTGCTAGAACTTTGTCTTTGTCTTTAAACATACATAACTTGAAAAAATGTGAAATACTTTTTTTTTTAAGATTTTTTATTGTTGTTGTTTTTTACAGAGACAGACAGACAGACAGAGAGACAGAGAGAAGGGGGAGGGCCCAGAGCAGTCTCCATAGTTGACAGCATTAGTTTTCCATGTAGTTTCACTCCACAGGTGGGTGTGAGGCTGCGCGGGGCAGGAACTGGGCCCAGAGCCTCCCGCATAGGCCCCGGCAAGAACTGACCTGGGGACACACCCCAGTTCTGCATATGGTTCACCTGGGCCAGGCCCGGGATTCAATCCTTGGGCTCCGGGGTTGCAAAGTGAGCTCTCAACCCACTGAGCCATCCCAGCTTCCCCTGAAATACTTTTATAGCATGCTTTAATGTGCCATCTCTTTAGTTGTTAATTAACAAACTGTGAGGTGCAGATATCACAGCATGGGTTCAGGGGCATTAAGTAAGCCAACAGGCAAAACTGGGACTTGAGCCCTGGCCTTATAATCTGGTACACTTATCACCAGAATTGATATTTCACTTTTCACAGTAACATATGGACAAGTCCAAACTCCTACATGATGTACCAAGGTAGAGAAATTAAATATGCAGTGACTCCCATCTTTTTAAGACCTTCTGGTAGAAGGGTTTCAAGAGAATATTTGAAGGCAAAATGTAGGAAAAGCACCGTCGATTAACTCAGAAGGCAAAAATGGACATACTGTGGGATGAAGAACTCACAGATGTGGGAGTATCTATCTAGAGCAGAAAAGAAATTAAATGGAGAAACTGATAGAAAGATTAGAATAGTGGGTCTAAGATTTTTATTTGCCATGGCAAGTAATAGAGCTACTAAATATAAAACTAAATTTAAAGCATTAAATGAATAACAGGCAAAAATTACAAATTACTAAAATTGATTCATGAACAAATATAAAACCTAAATACACCACTAATCATTAAAGAAATAAATTGGCAATCAAAAATTTTCCTCCAGAACAACAAACAGACAGAAAGTCCTCGAATTTTTATAGATGTTTTATGAAAACTTCAAGGAAAGGATAACCTATTTTTATGCAAATATTTTAAGAAAATACAAGGATGAAAGAAAGCATACTATTGATGCCAAGGTCACATGTCTAGAATAGCAAATCTATGTGGGCAAGAGTAGATTCGTAATTGCTAAGGGGGAGGATTTGGACTGCAACTGCCCACGGGTAGGGGGTGATGCAAATTTTTTTTAAGGTTTATTTTTATTGTTTTTGACAGAGAGACAGACAGAGAGAAGGGGTGGGACCCAGAGCAGTCTTCATAGTCTTCATCATCAGTTTTCCATATAGGTTCATTCCACAGGTGGGCATGGGGCTGCACAGGGCAGGAATAGAGCTGGGAGCCTCCCGCATGGGAAGCACACCCCAGTGAGAACCGAACTAGGGCCGCACCCCAGTTCAGCACATGGGTCCACACAGGCCAGGGCTGTAACACAATCCTTGGACCACAGGACTGCAAGACCAGTGCTCAACCTGCTGAGCCATTCTGGCATCTCCTGAAAATGCTTTGAGATTGGGTTGTGGTGATGGTTGCACAACTCTGCGAATGTGCTAGAGACCATTGAATTATATGCTTTTAATAGGTAAACTCTGTGATGTGTGAAATATAATCTCAATAAAACTTTCAAAAAGAAAGGCCAGAGATTCAGTTAACATAAATAGGAAATTCTTAAGTTAAATACGGATAAAAGTTAATTTCATTTCTACTACTCTATCTAAGAAGCATGATTACAGTAATGCAACAATCTTCAACTCCAGAACACTTACTGATTCAACTTATTATTTAAAAATTATTAATAAATAAAGCAATATGACTATTTCAATAAACTTATGTTTTATCCCACAGGTCTTTATTGCATGCCTTTTATGTGATGGACACTATACAATAGTAAACAAAGGAGAAAACGTCCTGGTCCTCAATAGAAACAGAAAATGCATTTGATAAAATTTTATACCAATTCTTAGCAAACTATGATTCAAACAGAACTTTCACAATAAGTCAAAGGTAGTGATCAAAAACAGGACAAACATCATCCTTGATGCTGAAACATGAGAAACTTTCTCACTGATCCCAATAAATGATGTCTGTACTAAATGTCCTGGCCAGTGAATTAACTTTAAAATATAAAATATATTTAAAAATTCATAGAAAACTAAATTATTTCCCTTTATTTAAGATCAAATAATTAAAACATAATTTCAAAATCCAATAGTGTCTATAAATACACCATTAGAACTAGGAAGTTAGTTCAAGATCAGTGTACAAATTACCACAACATTCTAGAAATAACCAAGTAGTAAATGTAATTGAATTTTTAACCCAAAATAGTAACAAAAATAGAAGGTGTCTGGTTTATAATCTAACAGAATTTGTGTGTGACCTATATCAAGATAAATTTCATGTGGCAACAGCAGAACAGATTTCATGCATGAAAAATCTTACTGAACCTTTTCATAACCACCACCTTGCCTGTTCATGGTCATATTGGTTGTGATTCCATGGACTAAAACCAGGCTCACCAGGAAGGAAGCGATTTGCATTCACATGCTATTCTACTCGTGTAATTATTTCAAACTGCTTTGACAGTGGAGTTCCTCTGATGAGAATCTACCCTAGACATATTCTCATTTCTTAGCCCATAACATACACAAGCAAAATATATTTATTGTGCAACAAGCACATTTGAAACTATTTTCATATTCTTAAAAGTGTTAGTGAACAGTCTTAATCCCTTTGAGCTTATATTCTCTGCTGCTGGGGAGTGAAGAGTGAAGGGGACAATGACAGTTGACAGTTTGTAAATAAGCAAAAATGAAAAGGTAATTTCAAAAAGAAACAATTCATTTTGACCACGATAATTTTAATCCACACTCCTCTCACTAATTCTCCAATTGTGGTTCATGATCTAAGGAACATTGGCTGGGATTCTGTTGGCTGGTGTTTGGAGCTGCCACGGGCTCTGGGCAGCGCTGGCTCTGCCCTGGAAGCTCTCCTGTTCTGCTGTTCCCGCGGCATCGTTAGGACTGAGGGGCAGACCTGCTTGTCTAGCAGTGTGCTGGGGCGTGTTCTCTTGTCTGGGGCCCCCTCACAGCTGAGGGCAGTTGGCCATTAGGAAATGGTTTGAAGCAGGATAAAACAAATGTATTATTTGTAGTCTCTATTGGACACGCATAGGTTCAATAAACAATTTCAAATAGCCTCATTTTCCTTGGATGTGTACACCTGAAATTCCATGGTAGCACCAGTATATATCTCTTAGGTGCTTTCTTTGCAAATGACAGAATCTAATTCTGACTTACTTAAGCAAAACAAGAGAACAAAAATAATAACACATTAAAAAGGAAATTCATGGACTGGGTCAGGGGTAGCTCACAGCATTGAGGGGAAAGTCAGTGGGTCAAGGTGGTAAAGAAAATAGGCTTTGGAGTAAGTCCGTTTGGTTCCATATTCCGTCCTCACCACTTACCACTGTGAGTCAATTTCCTATTTTTAAAATACCGTAAGGACAACCAAAGCATTCACCTAAAGCAAATGTTGTGATATTTAAATAGGATAATGTACATAAAGGGCTTAGCACAGTGCCTGGCATGATGCAAATATCTAACATGCTGTTTTTATCATCTCATGTTCATAAATCTGTCCTGAAAAGAATCTAGGATAACGCTGGTGATCTCATCAGCAGGGCTACTTTGGTAGACGACCAGAGAGCTGCAAACAGAATAGCCAAACTCTGCCTCGCTGAACCGCTCCTCAAGGTTAAAATTCCTTGTAAACGGTCTGGCATTGGCCATGTGCTCATTCTTGTTCCAGTCAGGAAGAATGAGTGAATAATGAGCAGGGACAGTTGTCCTTCCTGAATCTCTGCCAGAGGAGAGGATTTGGGGACACCATGATTAACAGTCTCTCTGGAACCATATTGAACAAGTAGAGTTTAGCTACGAGAAGGATGATAAAGATAGACTGAACAAGCAATAACAACGTCTACCATACCATGTTCCCTAAATGAAATATTTTGGTAAGAAAAATTGCTAGACAAGAGAGTGATCCACCCACCTTTCTCTGACTAGGGCTGAACTGGTATCATTCCAAGAAAATTAACACCGCTTTTTCTTAAGGTTTTTTTGCTTGTTTGTTTGTTTGTTTGTTTGTTTGTTTGTTTTTGAAAAGCTGTAAGGTACCTTACAGATCCTGACATCAGTGAATTCTCCTTGATACCCAGGCCCTACTTATTATAATTCTACCCAGTTTTCTCACCATTCTGATGTTGTAGTCTATTATTTGAAACACTAGATACATTTTCTCAGCATCTTTCTCATGCCTGCCTTCACCTCCTTGTTCTTCAGGCTGTAGATGAGAGGATTCAGCATGGGAGTGAGCACGCTGTACTGCACAGAGAAGATCAATTCCAGGGGAGACCCAGTGGGTGGCATGAGATAGCGGAGAAGCCCTGAGCCATAGAAGAAGCAAACCGCCATGGCATGGGAGAAGCAGGTGGAGAAGGCTTTGTTTCTGCCTGCGGTGGAGCCGATCGTCAGGATGATGGACAAAATGCGAACATAGGAGAAAAATATCAGGAGGAAATTTCCAAAGAAATGCAGGAAGCTGGAGCAGAGCAGGGCAGTGAAACTTGCAGTCACGTCAGAGCAGGACAAAGGGTAGAGAGAGGGCAGCTCACAGCTGAAGTGGTGAATATTTTGAGCGTCACAGAAGTCTAAGTTGAGAGCTACAAGGATATTGATGAGAGCATCTAGAAAAGCCAAACCCCATGAGACCCACACCAGCCCCACACACAGCTGCCTGTTCATCACCTGGCCATAGAGCAGAGGAGAGCTGATGGCAACGTAGCGGTCATAGGCCATGACCGTGAGCAAGCAGGACTCAGTGCCCCCAGTGGCAAACACAAAGAAGACCTGAGCCATGCAGCCCTCGACCGAGATGGTTTTCTTCTCAGACAGGAGGTTCTCCAGCAGCTTGGGCACAATGACAGAAGAGTGGCAGAGATCCAGGAAGGATAACTGTCCCAGGAAAAAGTACATGGGGATGTGAAGATGGGAATCAGCCCGGATCACCACCAGCAGCATCAGGTTCCCCATCAAGGTCAGGAGGTAAATCACAAGAAACAGCACAAAGAACAGAGCCTCGATCAGAGGGTCAGCAGACAGACCGAGGAAGATGAACTCAGAGACAACACTGTGGTTTCTCATTGCCTTCAATATTTTCTTTGCAATGTCAGGACTAAATTGGGTGAAGCCCTTTCTCATGTCTAACAGATATCCCAGTATTTGTTAGAAGAACCCTGTTCTCCATTCACAAAGTTTCACACTTACTCAAAAATGTATATTCCGAAATGATACACTTCCTAAGTTCCTCGATTTCCTAAAGCCTGTAATCCTCTTTACTTTGGGCCCCTAACCCTAGATCCACTAACTCCTTATCCACCTTTATTACTCTTTCTTTAGTGTCTTAGAGATTATTAGTTATTCTTGTTTTATTATTAAATCCACTGAAGTACGTTTGTAAACTGTTGGCAATAATCCAGTAGAGACAGAGAATTTGCTGGAGGAATAAGATAAATTGCAGAAATGGTGTCTATGAGAGCAGCTGGGTTTCAGAGCAGAAGCAGAGCATGGCCTCAGATGAGAGCAGGTTTACTTTAACTAGCAAACATGCATTAAGTCAGTTGAATTGGTGTTAAGAAGAAAGCAGTTCTCATCTAATGGCTTTTGTTTTTCAATACACATTTAAATGAGATCATTCATGGGAAGTGAAGAGGGGTAGTGGCTGCACATTTATAGAGTGAGGAGAAAAGGAGTGAGGAAGTAGCACAGAGATATTCCAGATGCTATGTAATTTATCACAAGAAACTGTTGATCAATATGCAAACACACTGTGGTCATAATCTCCGTGCTCAATTTGTGTGATTTACTCAAGCTCAGCTGTGGTCTGTGCCCTCATGCCATTTATAAATATAGACTACCAACTCACTTTCTAAAGCTTGGCCTTCTTTTATTCTAACTGTAAACTGACAACCCAGATTATAACTATCAACTCAGGATAACCCTTTAACACATTCACCACACTGTTTACCTGCTCTCTTGTGTCCATACTGCAAGACCAGCACATTTAATTTCTCAAAGGACTCATGATTTCTTTTTCATTGTTTATCCAAAAAACACATAGAATTAAAGATATACTTAGAAATCGAGTCCACATTACCTGTATTTCTCCTCTAGTTGAGCAATGACTAGCACAGAATTAAAGAAAAAATTTTTCAAATCCGGTGGTCCAGAAGATAAGTTTGAATGTCAATGTAAGAATTTGATATTAAGGCAGAGTTTGAAAATTCCTGTTGGATCTAGATCTCCTTGATGTCTAAAAGAGAAAAATAAATGGGTAAATTGTATACTATTTCTAAAAAGCTAATACTTCCAGTCATGTGAGGATTCCATTTTCTATTTTTATTATTACTTTTTTTTCTTTTACTCACCACGGTAGCTCTAGATACCGTGACCTGGATTCATCCTGAGAATAGTACATCATTGGCAGAAGATGCTGGAAAAGCAAGGAATCAAGTCATGAAGTACAGACAGAGAACCACTCGTAATTTTAGAGGGCAACTTAAAGAAAGATCCCCTCCATTCACTAGCACTGGAAATCTTCTAAACTTTGGGGAAAGTTCCTCCCTTGGAAATAAAGGCCAAAGTGTGAAAATCTTGCATAGGACAAGAAAGCTGGGGTGGCTCAGAGGGTTAAGTGCTTGCTTTGCAGACCTGGGAACCAAGGATCGAATCCCAGCCCTGGCCCATGTGGACCCATATGCTGAGCTGCAGTGTGCTTCCCATGCAGGGGGCCCCCAGTTTGGTTCTTGTCCCCGGTTTGGCCCCTGGCTCAAGGGGGCATGCCCCCCATGCTCCCTGTGCAGCCTTCGCCCACCTGTGTGGAAGGAAACCATGTCGAAAACTGATTAAGTTCAACTATGGAGACTGCTCTGGGCCCTCCCCCTTCTCTCTGTCTCTGTCAAAAACAATAAAATAAATCTTTAAAAAAAGAAAATCTTGCATAGGACATTTTCATGAAGGACAAGCCTGGAAATTGTATCCTGTCAAGGGCCAAATTCCTCACAGATACAGGTGTACTGTGTTATCTAAGGGGTCACAGAAATAAATAAAATCTTTACATTTACCTGGTGCTGTGATTACTCAATGCGTCTAGTGAGTCCAAATTTAGAATGGAAATAGCTCTGAGAATGTCACCAGTACAGTGGTACCTCGGTTCACAAACGCTTCTGTTCACGAACAACTCGGTTCACGAACAGAAAAGTTCATCAAAACATGCTCCGGTTCACGAACTCCGCTTCGGTTCAGGAACAGGAGCCAAGGCCATTTCAATGCTATTTCCTGGCTGTCACGTGGTTGTGACTTCCTGTAGGAAGATCGTGGAGAGAAAGAGACACAGAAAAAAGTACACTGTGAGTACTTTCAGTGACTTTTTTTGATTTTTGTTGTGCTCTTTCTACATTACTATACTGTACTAATGTGTATTGTAATTTGTTTCATATTTTTTGTGCTTCAAAAACCGAAAAAAAAGGTCAGAACGGATTAACCGGAT
>PVKE010051789.1:0-10534 GCA_004027555.1 Craseonycteris thonglongyai | reverse complement strand
GGGGAAGGGGGGAATAAATGGTGAAAATTATAAATTCTAGTGTAAACTCTTTCCCTTTCTTCCTAAATTATTTTGTTGTTTCCTGAAAGATATAATATATATTGCTAAAAAAAAATCTTGAGCCTTAAAAAAAATTATAGACATTTCCCACAGAAGGAATAGTTTTATTAATGATAATAATAAGGCACATGTCATTTCTATTTATCAATGTGGTATAATTGATACTAAAACAAAAGTTTTCTTTTGGTTTCTTTGTGTAATTGGATAAAGATGTTAAAATATGAGATAAAATGCACAATAGATATTCAGATTTTCATACAGTTAATAACCTAAATTGGAAATTAATGCACTTGACAATACTGACCAGGTATGTGAAAGCCCATGTAATTCATTTCCAGAACTATCTCTCACTTGAATATAGCAAGTATTGTGCTGTAAAACAGGTTACTGCAATTTTCATTTTCATTTTCTAACTAAACATGTCTTTTTTTGAAACTAGAAATCTATTAATGTCCTTCGATCTTACAGTTATTAAAAAAAACAACCCAACACATGGTGATTATAGTTATAAGCACCAAATTCTCTTAAACGGGTATAGAGTACTACTATGTACATATTGCATGTTCATTATTGTGATTCATAAAGAGATTATTATTTGACTTTTGATTTTTAACATTTGTTATTATTCAGGCCCTAAAGATATATAAAAATAAATGCAAATTGAAAATAATATACATTAGGATTTCACATATTCTTAATGATATCCTGGAGTTGCAAGATATAATTAACATTACTGAGTGCCTGGAGAACACAGGCAAAAACAAAATGAGAATTTAAGTCTGAATGTTGTAATTGTTGATAAAGCACTCACAGGTATCTCTCTCGCTCACACCTTATTTTCTCAGAGTATGGTTCAAGTGTTTTAATCCTTATCTTAGTATCCTGACTGGTGTTTAAAGTAACCTGTGCATGGAGAACTCTGACACCTTTGGTGTAGGCATTATCAGCACAGCGATATCTGTAAGCTATGCATGGCCACCTTTATTGTTTTACTGTTTTAAAAGTTATGTTCCACTTTTAAATTACATTAAGAGTATAAATTCCAGCCACAAAATTATGATTCTGTACAAAGGAGGCAGAATGTGTGCTTTGTAGGACAAGATCCCTTTCATTTAATATTAAGCATTCATCCTCTCACATTTTTTTCTATTTTTGAAAACTATTTGAAATGAATAGACATACACCATAGGGTTCTAGAACCTGTAGAATCCCAGGGCCAGTGGCGGATTGAAACCTAGCAGCCTCTTGTGCAGACACTGCCAGCAGAATATTTGAAGTTGATGCAGCTTAGGAAGAGGCTGATCTTCACAGAAAAGCCAGAATTTCTAAGAAAAAAAAAATTTTAAAGCCATTTTACCTCTAATTATAGACAAGCATTAAAGATCTTGAAACATGACTATGATCAGGTCATATTTTTTCTGGCACAACTTTTAAGTGAAGACTAGTATCTGTACAACTTAGAATGTAGGCATAATAATGTTATACAACCCATATAGTCTCATTTTGACAGCAATCATCTGTATGATCTGAGTTCAACTTGTCCCCTCTTTAATACAGTTCAAATGAATAGAAAAGCATAGAGATTATTTTGAATTGATGTGAAATATGCCTTGTCCCAGCTGTTCTATAACATGGCTGAGAATGGACATCACGTATTCATGTTGATTCCTTCATATTAGTCTATTTAGAATACAAACCCAGACTCTTCCATTTTTCTATTAATCACCATTGCTTGTTTATAACCATACACACATAGGGGGAAAAATCATTAAAAGGCATTAAGAAAACAGACAATGACAGACAATTTCTTGATTATTGATGTCTTTCACTGAACCACTTCAAACTTTTAATGTAAGTTTTAGTTGTGAATTAGCTCTGTCTAGAGCTTTACAGTCCAAAGGAAATAGGATACTTTTCTATTTGGTTAGCATGAGATACAAAACTCTAATATTATTTACCTAGTACTAAAGATACTGAATTTATGAACTGAAACTAAATCTGAATCTTTAATTGCACAGTGCTATGACAAAGTGAAATCTAAAAGTGAGGATCAAGAAAACACTTCATTATACAAGTAGGCTGTTCTCTTTTGGGATGTTTCCCTTATACAGCTTTATACTAAAAATCTTTACTGAAAAGATTTTGCAATTGCTAAACACAATAAAAGATTAGTATTTTATGATCACTTGCCACTACTACTTATGCCATTGTAGTTGCCATCACTTGACTGGGAAAATATTGGGCCACAAAAAGTAATAGAGAGAATTATTGTGTGAGAGTTTGGGGACATAGCTGGCACTGTCAGAAAACAAGGAGGTTTATTCATCTATTTGTGCCCATGAATAAGGGTCAAAAATGGCTGTTCTCATTTTATGACATAGGGTAGTATTTTGTCAGATAGTAAATTATTGTAGATCATTATATAGAGTTTAGGCATAATGCTACCTGCTGAGGTTAGAGAGCCAAGATACAGTCCTTATCTTCAGAAGAAACTCAGAGTTCAACAGAAAAATTCACAACAGTTCTTGGATCCTTACTAACACATTTGTGATCATATACAGTTATGGTCTACAACTCCAGTAATTTCCAGAGAGCTGCTTGGTCAGCTCTCTCACCCATTCTTTACAGCAACTATTTCAAACTCAGTTCCATCTATTAAAACATTTACATTAACCCCAATCCCTCACTTCCAGGAAATAAACTTTCCTCCCACCCAGAAGAGAAAATAGAAACCATTAAGAATCAACTCCTTCAACTCACTAACATCCAATAGATACCTCTCCTGAGTCTTCTTTACCCTCTCTTGTCATTTCTATAACTCTAACAAATTGTTGCCACCAATGCTGCACACGGATGAGTTTTAGTCGTTATCTTTTCTGACCTCAGTATAATTTGACAATAGGAAGAACCTTGTCATTCTTAAAAAGTGTACTCAGCTCTGCCTCTTCCTCGCTTTGCTGGCTTGTCTGAATACTACATTTTTTTCAAACTACATTGCTTATTCCTTCTCTGGGAACTTTGCATGGTTGTTTCCCTTTGCTTGGCTCTTAAATGAAGATGTTTAATGTGGTTCTACTCTTAAAATATATAAAGACATTATTATAAAACTTAGCATAGAAATGCTGGTGAAATATTTTGTTTGTTAGCTGCTAAAGAAATTTTTTAAAAGAAAATTTTGTCAACTTGTCTCATTTTTTCATTATTCTTTAATTGACTTTGTAGCTACCCACAATATTCAGTTAATGTTCATGTGTATAAAGCACTATACTAGGTACTAAAAAACATTATCCTGACTTTTTGCCCTGTCTACAGCTTAACACTCTTATAGTCATTATATGGGGCTCACATTAAGCCTTTGGAATCACTACTAGCATGTGGGAGTCCCCATGTGTTGTGCAGTACATTGATTTTGGTCTTGTACAAATCTGGGGCACAGTTTGCACCTTCTCCATGAACTTATGACATGGAAGTACATCCACACCCATCATTCCCAAGGTTACTACTTCAAGTATTTTTGAGGACTGGAAACCCATGAGAGTTTCTACAAAAAATTTAAAGATAACTTAATGTTATTTGTTAAGTTCATTTTATCTGTAAAAGTAGCTTAGCCTTAAAAATATACTGAGTATACAATAAATAATGGCACTTTTCATATGTTTGACCCTTTTCCTTAGGTCAAATATTAAAGATGTAACTTCATGCTTCATGTTGGAGCCATTCTTCAGGAGAAGTTGTACCTGGCATGGAATTGTAGCATAGAAACTACCATAAATGTTTTAATAAAAATGTTTTTATAACAAATTGTGACCTGTTCTAAGTTGCCATTTTTTTGTACTTCACTCATGAAGACAGTTTCTTTAAAAAACAAAAACTGAAACAAACAAAACAAAACAAACAAACAAAAACACACAACTCATTTGTTTTTTTTTTAACATTAGGTAAGGGAAACACAGATTGAGTAACTTACTAACTATATGCTCACTGTGATGATTTAGCAATGAAGGATTGGCCTATGTCACACCCAGACTGATTTTCTAAATTACATTTTACCCTTGTATTTTGGGGACTTTCTCAATAGAAATATCATTAGAGTTATTTATGCTGCTTTGTGACAGCAAAATATGGAACTATTAGTGACATTGGAAAGAACATACATTGAAGAAATCATGAAAACAATGGATGTTTCCTTTGCAGAATTCATGTACCCATGGATTATTTTTCTTAAGTTAATAAAGGTGGAGTTATCTTTCCATTTCCATGTTAAAGAATAAAACAATAAAAAATGAGAAGTTAATTTGGAACTTTATATTCTGAAAACCTCTAGAAAGGGGACATTTACCCACTTGATCATGTTCTTCACTAGTTAATGAAGGAAGATCTTACAATCATATGCCACAAGAACAGAAAGAAAGACTTGGTTAAAAATCCCTTTACTCAACCACTATACCCATTTACAGGTGGTGTGTATGTTCTATTCTCTTTACCTACCAGGACCAAGAAACAGAAATAAAGGCAGGGAAGTGTAGGACAATGAATAAATAAGGACGAAATCTGCTGAAATGGAAGTACAGACATTAGACCATGTTATCCTGCCTGTAGTGACATTTTTCAGAGAAATGAGAGCAGGCACCATCTTCACTTTTATCTATCACCTCAAATAACCTCTTGTCAAACTATCTTTACAGAGTATAGGGACAGCATAAAGAGGGTGCAGCATGGGAGTGAGTGATGGGGGTTGCACAGCGTCTTTCCAGGGTACCAGATGACAGATCTTGTTGTTTTGCCTCCTTTGAACATCTCTATTGTACAAAATGATTCTCAGAATTTTTGATAAATTCTAGGTTGATCATTTAAACCTTCTTATCATTTAAAAGTTATCTCTTTCTTCAACACTGAATCATCACAGTGAGCAAGAACAAGATGTGCAATATATGAAGAGAGACATAAGAAATATGATTTTTAGAGAAAAGTCCTTACAGAATAGGCAGTGTCAATTATCAGAGTAAGAAATACAGACATGAAAGAAAAAAACAGGGACATGAATGAGAACTCTATTTCAATAGCAACAAGATTTGAGATGTTGTAACATATTGAACAAGTTTCATAGTTAACAGAGAAATCAATCAGAGAGAGATTTTGAGACAAAATTTTGTAAATAAACAGAACTCTGGGTATCTTAGAATTTGTGGATTTAAATGATAGAATATTAAAAATGATCCATCTTGGATCCATTACCCAAATAAAGAAATAAACCCAAGGGAATAAAGTCCTCTAACAACGTAATTAATGCCAGAGCTGAGACAACTTGCTGTACCTATCCTAAAGCTCAGTCCAAAATATCATGATACCTATTTGTAAACTTCACTCAGTATTATCTGGATAAGGTCAAAATAACAACCTTTGTTTAGGAATGTACACTTAACCATGATTCCTCTTATATAAGTTATCAATAATTCCTTCTTTGTTAATATTTTTTTCTTCTACCTCTTTATGAGTTATTTTCCTAAATTTGAATGACTTTAGAAATTAGTTTCTTACAGGCATAAAACTCCTAAACTTTAACAAGCTGCTTTTGACAGAATAGCAATAATCAAAAATAATTTACTCCGTTATATAGGGTACTTCTGTGTTGGTTAAAGGAACTTTGAGAGTTTGAAAAATTAAAGTCTTATTTCAAAAATATTCTATATATACAGTAAGTGTACTATAAGCAATTCATTAAAAAAGAAATGCTACAAGGGGATCTTCTTTGCAGAACTGCCACATAATAATATTGAAAATGTTCAGTTTTCAACAACAACAACAACAACAAATTAAGAAGCATGCAAAGAAACAAAAAACTGTGACTAACAATATAAAAAGTAATCAATTAAAACTGCTTTGAGGATCCCCAAACATCAGATTCACTAGACGAAGACTTTAATAGGCAATACAAAACAGCTTCAAAGTACCAAAGAAAATCATGCTCAAAATTAAAGAAAGTATAAGAAATGATATATCAGCAATTAGAAAATGTAAACACTAAATTATATATATATATAATTTTCTGTCTAGAATTAAAGATAACAATAATTGAAATAAAAAAAAATTACTAGAGGGGATTAAATAATATATTCAAGCCAGTAGAAGAAAGAATAAGTATACTTGAACATAGGTCATTCAAAATGTGGTCAGAGGAACTGAGTGAAAAAATAATTGAATAAAATAAATGAACTGAATATAAGACATCTGTGGGACACCATCAAACATAACAACAAACACAATACAATCTCACAAGAGAAGAGAGAGAGAGAAAGGGAATAAACAGAGTATTCAAAAAATAATGGCTGAAATCTGGCCAAATTTGATGTAAAACACTGGACATCCAAAAAGCCTAACAAACTCCAAGGAAGATAAATTTAGAGATCCATATGTAGATACATTATAGGCAAACTGATGAAAGACAAAAAGAGACTCTTGAAAGCAACAAGACAAATGTGACATTGCATACAAAGTCTCCTGAATAAGATTAAAAGCTGATTTCTCATTTGAAACCATAAAGGCCAAAAGGCAGTGGAATGACATATCAAAATATTAAAATGAACAAACAAACAAAAATCCAAAAACTCTCCTTTAAATATTAAAGAGAAATTTAGACATTCTAAGATAAACTAAAAGTGTATTTGTATCTAACATATCTCCCCTAAAAGAAGTTCTTCAGGCTGAAATAAAAGGACAACAGAAAATAGCTCGAGTTTACATGAAGAAATAAAAAACACTGGCAAAGGAAACAACACAGGTAAATATAAAAAAAACAATGATGTGTTTTTGTTTGTAAATCATTTCTCCTGTTTGGTTTAAAACAAAACTGTATAAATAAATAATTATACATCTGTGTCGTCGGACACAAAATATATAAAGAGATAACTTGCAACAATAACAGCTTTAAGGTGAAGGGAGTATGGAGACATATAGGAGCAAAGTTTTTGTACACTACTAAGTTATCATTGTTATAAATTAAAATGTTCACTGTAATCACCATGATAACAAAAAAAAGTAATTAAAATATATAGTAAAAGATGTGACAAATAAATTAAAATGGTACAACAAATAAAAAGTAACAGAAAGAAAAAAGATATTCTATCCAAACAATAACCTAACAAAAGTTGGTGTGGCAATACAAATAAGAGACAAAATTGTATTTAAGATAAAAGTCATTAATAAACACAAAGACAGACATTTTCTAATGATAGAAGGGTCATCCACCAAGACACACTATAAATATATAAGCACCTAACAACAGAACCCCATAATATAATTCATGTAGCAAAAAACTGACACATTTGAAGGAAAAATAGAAAGATCAATAATAACAGTTGAAGGCTTCAACTAATTTCAGTAAAAGCTAGACAGAAGATCAATAAAAAAATACAGGAATTGTACAATAGTATAAACCAATTGACCTAATAGTAATAGCCAAATAAGCCTAACCTACTAGACCAATAGACCTCTACAGAATGTTCTACCCAACAAAAGCAGAATTTGTGTTCTTCCCAAGAGTATACAGTGTATTCTCCAGAAATGACTATATGTTATATATTAGGCCACAAAACAAATTCCAATAAGTGTATGATTAAAATTGTAAAAGTATGTTCTACAATTACAACGGAATAAAACTTCAAATCAATAACAAGGGAAAATGAAAAACTCACAAATAAATGAAAATTAAACAACACTTCCTAATAACAAATGAGTCGAAGAAGCAATCACAAGAGATATTAGAAAATACTTGAGATGAATGGAAAAAAGTACAAAATACCAAAACTTATGGGATACAGCAAAAGTAGGCCTTAAGGAAAAATATATAGCTCTAAATCCCTACAAGAAATATTGCAAAGTGACCTTATGTCTTAAAAAATTGAAAAAAATAAAGAAAAGAAATACAACATAAGAGGAAGAAAGGAAATAATAAAACTAGAGAGAAAATAACTAAAATAAAAAAATAGGAAAAATAAATGAAAACAAATAGACAACCCTATAAATATACTGACACAGAAAAAAAGAGAAGACTGTTAAAATCCAAAATGACAGTGGTGATGTTACTTAGCACTTTACTGAAACAAAAAGGTTTATAAGGGAATACTATGACAAACTGTATTCCAACAAATTAGGTAACCTGAATAAAATGCAAAATTCTTAGAAGGATACAACCTAACAAACTTGATTCAAGCAGAAATAGAAAATATGGATAGACCCTATTACAAGCCAAAATTGTAATCGAAGATGACCTCAGTGGTGCATTACATCAAATGTTTAAAAAGTAGTTGACACCCATTCTTTTCAAACTTCTTAAAAAATGAGGAAGAAAGGAATGCTTTTAAATTTACACTATGAGGCCAGTGTTATGCTAATTCTAAAGTCAGACAAAGATATCACAAGAAAAGATAACTACAAATCAATATGTTTATGAATATACAGGGGCCAGCAGAAGTAATGCTCTGCCAGTGTTACCAGCTCGTAAAAAAAGGGGCATTACATCTGCCAGACCCTGTAGCTAAAATACTACCAAACATAATTCAGAAATACGTTTAAAAAAATGATATAACTTTACCAAGTAAGATGTATCCCAGAAACATAAGTGCTGTTGAATATATTAAAATTAAATGATTTCATATATCATGTTAATATAAAAAAAAACCCAATCATCTCAATAGACAAAAAGAAAGCATTTGACAAAGTCCAACACACTATCATAATAAAAATACTCAACAGACTAGGAATGAAATAAAACATCCTCAACCTGATAAAAGATATCTATGAAAAACCCAGAGCTAACATCATACTTAATAGTGAAAGACTGAAAGCTTTTCTTCTAAGATATTAAACTAGACAAGGATATCTGCTCTTATCAATTGTATTCAACACTGTGTAGGATTTCTAGTCAGACAATTTAAACAAGAAGAAGGAATAAATGTCATCCAGATTGTAAAAGAAGTAAAACTATTGATTTGTAGCATGATTGTCTATATAAAACAATTAAGAATACACACATATACACACACACACTCAGAGCTGGTAAGTTCAGCACACTTACAGGACACAAAATTTACATACAAAAAAATTAATTGTATTTCTATACATTAGTTATGAACAACCTGAAAATGAAATTAAAAAAAAAAATTCTATTTTCAATAGCATCAAAAGGAATAATATACAGGAAAACGTTTAACCAAAGAAGTGCAAGACTTGTACATTAAATACTACAAAACATATTTAAATAAATTCAAGAAGATTTAAATAAATGAAAAAAAAATCCTATGTTAATAGATTAGAAGACTTAGTATCATTAAGATGGCAATACATTTCAAATTTATATACAAATTCACTGCAATCTTTATCAAAATTTCAGGTGCCATTTTTATAGAAAAGACAAATGATCCTAAAATTTATAATGAAATGCAAGAACTCTAGCTAGCAAAAACACTCTTGAAAAATATGAATAAGGTTGGAAAGCTCACATTTCCTTATTTTGAAACTTACTACAGAGTTCCAGTAATCAATGCAATGTGGTACTGGCTGGCACAGCCTAGACACATAGATCTAGAAAACAAAATTGTGACTTGAGATTTTTGATGAAAGTATCAAAAGTATTCAATGGGGAAATATGCTTTTCTCAACAAATCATTTTGGAAAAAAGTAGATGTCACCCCAATAAATTCAGTAATAAAAAAAGAATAAATTTGGACCTCTCACATACTAAACAAAAATTAATTCAGAAGGATCACAAGCATAAATGTAAGAGCTAAAATTCTTAGAAGGACTCATAAGTATAAATCCATGTGACCTTGGATTTGTCAAAGGTGTTTTGGATCTAACACTAAAAGAAAAAACAACACATGAAAATATTAAATGAATTAGAATTTATCTAAATATAAAAATGTGCTTCAGAGGATATTTTCAATAAAATTAAAAGATAACCATAGAATTGGTGAAAATATTCACAAATCATATATCTGATCTATATGTAAAATATAAAAGCAACTCTTCTAACAACCAAAAATGAAGTAACCTAATTACAAAATGGACAAATTATTTGAATAGATATTGCTGTAATGAACACATACAAACAGTTAATAAACACATAAGAAGATGCTGAACATCATTCATCATTAGGGAAATGCAAATCAAAACCACAGTGAGATACCACTTCACACCCATAAGGATGTCTATGAAATGAAACAGAAAATAAGTGTTGGTGAGGAATTGGAGACACTGGAATGACTTACACTGCTGTGGTAATATAAAATGGTGCATCTGTAGAGAAGATTTTGGCAATTACCGGTACTCAAAAAATTAAGCATAAGAGTTTCCATATGTCACAGCTATTCCAACTCTGCGAATTTCACCCAAGATAACTTAAAACATGTTCACACAAAAACTTGTTCCTAATGGTCATAGCAGAATTATTCATAATATCCCCAAAGTTGAAACAATC
>PVKE010051788.1:0-10533 GCA_004027555.1 Craseonycteris thonglongyai | reverse complement strand
GGGGTGGGGCTGAGAGTCGGGGCTGGATGGGCTGAGGTGGGGGTGAGGGTGGGGTTGGGATGGGCTGGGGGTAAGGGTGGGGTGGGGCTGAGAGTAGGGCTGGGATGGGCTGGGGCCAAGGTGAGGGTGGGGGTTGGAAGCTGGTGAAAAAACGGGAAGTGGGAAAGCAAAAGCCGTCAGTTTATGCAGGGGACTTTGAATCCTGGTTTACTGTCTGTGTCACCTCAGGTGAGATGCTCAGACTTTGTACCTGTAGTTTCCATTGCCCTCAGCTAGTAACTAGAGAGAGAAAATTTTCTTATTTTGTACAACTATTGACTTTTGTGGAATTTAAGGAAATAATATATGCCTTTACTTGGCATGGACTATGTATTTATTTAATAAATTGTAACCATTGTTACGATTAATGTAAGTATTATTCGGAGAAAGCTGAATATTCAGAGTTAACTGGGGTGTCAGTTAAGAACTTCCACCAATGTGTCCTCTCAAATGTTTTCTTGCCCAGATGTTTCTATGACTCAGTGGCTTAATGAACTGTCTGTTGAGCTCTTGTACTTAGCACTGTGCTCTGTGGAAAGTACTGCCTCAGGCACCGGGAGAACAAAAGCTTTGGCCTCAAGAAGCTTCCTCTAGTGGGGTGGGGAGAAGGGGGTCAAATATATGGTGATGGAAAAACTGACTCTGAGTGGTGAGCACATAATGCAACACATAGATGATGTAATGTATTGTACACCTGGAATCTATGTAATTTTTACCAACCAATGTCACCCCAATAAATTTAACAATAATACATAAATAAAGTAAGAAGCTCTCTCACCTTTCCAAGGAGGTCAGCGAGCAGCTGACAAATACCTCTACACAGCCTACTTTCTCTCATGTTTAAGCTGCTTTCTTCTAGACCCCAGAACCAGTCCGTGGCTGTCACAAGCCATCCCACAGGGGGAAGCAGCTGCGGGAGAGCAGGAATTGGTCGGGAACACAGTGATGCAGGACCTTTCTGGGACTGCTCTGCCACAAAGTAAACACTTCTCCCTTCAGGGTTGGCGCCCCTGCCAAGACTCAGAAAAACAAGTTACACAAGCCCCTGTGGGGTAACTGGACGTGCTACGTCATGGCTGCTGTTACATGGAGGGGGTGGAGGGGGCCTCAAGGACTCAGTCAGGGATAAGACAGTCTGTAAACATAGGCTCACTAGGACATGAGTCCCCAAAAACACAAGCCCTTGGGCGTCACACCAAACCCCAGCCTGTGGAAGTAGTCAGTCATTGAAGATAATTTCACAGACTTGCCTACTACCGTCATTGATACAATCTTAGAGTTCACAGAGGAATCACCCGCCATTTGAGCAGGGACCCCAGCCACGGCGGGACTTCCTTGGAACTGGTCACCTTGACATCTTCAATGTTTTTTTCCCCATAGTATCATCTCCCTGGCTATACCGCCCTCTTTGAGGGCCCTGCTTAAAATTTTGGCAGCAGAAAGCCTGTTTCAAAAACACCCCTCCCCACTGGACCTCTATGCCAAGGGCTACTGCCAACTGCAGCCCATTGCAGATGGACTTTCTCAGAAAGCTAGAGGGTGCATGCAGCAGTAAAAGCCAAACCCTAAGGATCTGAGGTAGACCAAACTAAATAAATCCAGGGATGAGGCCAGTGGCAGAGATCTCAGCGGAAGTAAACAAAGGAAGGTCATTTCCAGGGAACTAAGCAAGAGTTCATACTAACACACACACACACAATGGGAGGAGAGCCTAAGAGAATATTTGTTGACCATTTATAATGTGCCCTTTTACGTATGTTCTTTCATGTAACCCCCACAGCAGTCCTATGTAGTAGGCAGTGGTGTTATTCCAGACTCAAAGAGCTTAAACAACTGGTCCAAAGTCATGCAGCCAAGTAGGCCATGGTCGAGCTTACATGTGAAGCCGGGGTTATTCAGCTTGAAAGCCCAGGTCCCTCTCATTGTACTCTGCAGCCTCTCTGCATGCAAGGATCTTTAGTATAGTACTGCTGGAATCATCTTGTACATTTATTTTAGTTTTTCAGAAACTAAAGTCTCAAGTTGAAGTCCTGACACCAACTCCTGCTCTCCAGTCCAATTCACAGCAGACTCTCCATTAACCAAAATTTTGCTGGTTGCTTGAGAATGTTGGCTGCCTGAGTTGTGGTTAATGGCGTATCTGCTTACATTTATCCGGCATCTACCCATCCCCCTGGGTGCTGGCGAGCTGAGAGTCTACTGTATGTTATCTTGTTTCCATACACATAAACAATCAGTAGTAATTATTGACCATGCAGGAAGCTCTGTGCTCTGTTCTCAGGGGGACAGAAAAGTGAGATGCATGAGTGTACCTTCAACAAACTTACCGTCTGTCTGGGAAGGATAGTTTGTGCTATAATAACACATAATTATTTATTATTTATTTAATTACTTATTCAAATAACCTCTGAATCTAAATGGAGTTAACAAAATAAAGGTTTACTTCTTGTTCAGACCACAAACCCATTGTGACTGAGCAGGGTCCTCACTCAAGGACCCAGATGGATGGACAGTCCAGCAGGTATTTCAGACCTTGCTAGCCACTGTATATATCAGAGGGAAAGACAGCATGATCAATCACTCGTCAGCTCTTACCACTTCTTCCTCTCAAAGCTTCTTCCTGAAAGTGAGTGACCTTCATGCCAGTTCTGCTCACACTTCATGGGCCCAAACAAATTAAACAGCCACACACAACTTCAAGGGGGTAGATAAGTACAAACCTACTGTAAGTCTATAAAAGAGAAAACACTTGAAAAATCTGGTAAATAGACCTACTAATAACCACATTCTTAGAAGAGGAATGACCTCAAAGCCTTATACTCCTAATTTTAAAGAATGTAAAGCTGAAGGATTACATGTCATCAGAGTGGATTCACTCAAGGCTTATTTGCTAAGGATTCAAGAAAGATTTGCCTGGACTGATGGCATCAGTGAAGTATCCTGAGGAAGTGAAGACCTACATTGAGCCTTGCAGAGTGGGAAAGACTTGGATGGACCTACAAGGCCAGACCAGTTGCATTCATCTTGACCTTTATAGGGTGATGGTAGCCCACCACCAACCACTGTCATGAACAACATAGGTTATTTCAGGCCTGGAGAGACAACCTGAATGGATGCTGAAAGGCATATGCACAGTGGGCTTGAGAGGAGAAGGCTCATCATAGCGGCACAGAGTGCTGGAGTCAGGGAGAAATGCCAGTTAGCCAAAGCATTAGTTGAGAAGGTATAGAAGATCTTTAAACAGGAAAAAACTATGATGAGAACAGGACTTTGGGGATTTTACCCTGTGGCTATATTCTTTTGTTTATTTCTTCTCCCACTCCTGGATTCCTCACCATCGCCCCAAACAATTTGGCCCTTTCTTCTTCATTAACAAGTATCCTTGGAGTTTTAGGCCTTGTTCATCAATGGAAGTAGCTCTGAGATCAACCCCTCTTAAAAGACAAGGATGAAACCAAGCACATTTTGCAACTTGAGGATAGGAATCAAGCCTTATACACCTCAGAGGAGATAAGGCAGCTGGCAATAGGAGAGAAGGCGTTTGGAATGATGGAGAGTTTTAATGAGGAATTTTGTGAAGTCTGGCCATATGTTAGTCAGTGTAAGTCCTCCACTTTTCTCCCTTGTGAACATTTCAGTAAAATCTACATTATTCAAAATGCTTTGGAAGGTGGTTTAAGAGGCCACAAGGTGGGCAACTGGATAGCAATGAAGTGTCAATTGTGGCCTGAGTGAGCATAGGATATAAGCATGAACTTCCCAAGAAAGCCCAGTCATGTCAGTGTTAAATACACACACACACACACACACAATCACAGTTGTGTATGATAAAGCAATAATTCTGGGAATGGGTGAGTTTGTCAAGAAAAACTTCATGAAGGAAATTAACTGTGATCCTGGTACCAGGTGTTGAAAGGTCAGAAAGTGTGTGCAGCCCATGTGGATTAATGGAAAGCGTGCTAGTCCAAGCACACAAAAGCAACACACGCAAAGGCAATGGGCTGTGGGACAGCCTGCTTTATGTGAGCTGCTCCAAGCAAGCCCTGATGGACAGGGTTAGGAGGGTACAGTCAGGAGGAGCAAGTTCAGTAATCATAGCCAATAATCAGCGTTGGTAGAAATTGGGGCTTGTATTCATCTTCAAAATTATTTATTCAGCATTCACTGACTCTCCAATACTTTCCACCTTTGTTTTTTTTACTGTTTTTGACAGAGTCAGAGAGAAGGGGGAGGGCTCAGAGCAGTCTCCATAGTTGTACAGCATCAGTTTTTGACATGGTTTTGTTCCACACAGGTGGGCGGGGGCTGGGCGCCTCCCTCATGGAACCCACCTCAGTGAGAACCAAACGGGGGTACACCCCAGTTCAGCATATGGGTCCACATGGGCCGGGGTTGGGATTTGATTCTTGGACCCTGGGGCTGCAAAACAAGGGCTCAACCCACTGAGCCATCCTGGCTTCCTTTACCAGCTTTTATGTTAATACAAAAATACACTGTGGTGTACACCTGAAAGTAAAAGTAAAAAAATACATTTTGTTTTGATTTGGCAAAATCCTGGGAAACTTATGATTGCTCATTTTCTTACCTCTTGGTGAGAAAAATGGGAAATCAAGAGCTGAGCTTTTCTAAGGATGTCCTGACTTATTTATAACCGTGGCTCCCGTACAGCATGCCAGTATCTACCTTGCTGCTAAACACCACCTCTCCATGTGGAGTTGAGAGAACATGCCAAGAGCCTCCACGTCCTGTGTCCCGGGAGGTGAAGGAGTGCCTGAGACAGCAGCACACAGCAGCAGAAAGGTGGTGTCTGTTAAAACACACTTCTGGATTTACAGTCAACTGTCAGGTAGGAAAATTTATCTCTGCTGATCTGAGCGGAAAGTACCCTGAGTGTGGGGTGGGAGTGTATGTGTGTGCCCAGGTATATTTTAACTCTCCACCTGGGAAATCTCTAAATCAGCATTTATTTCAATAATCTCATACATTCATATGGCACTTTTCTCCACAAATGCTTCCAAAGCAGTTTGTAAATTTTATATAGCTAGAGAGCCATCCCTGCTAGAATAGAAGGAAATACATGCAGATCAGCTTCCTAACAAGAACCTCCGATTAAATGTACTTTTGTTAGGAAGTGCAGGGATCTAAGGATGTGTATTTAATTCAGAATGTGTGTACATCTAAATGACATTGTAGTTCATTAAAATTATTGTTCATATTTCTTCCTAATAATCTATTCAAATTCTGTCCAGCCTTCCAGGCCCACCTCTAGATTCAACTCAGCAGTTCACACTATTTTGGTTCCCTGGAGCAAAGTATTGTCATCTTGTCCTAGATACTGCTTTTCCCTAAATACCCAGAAGAATAGAAGTGGGCAGGAGATCTTGAGTCGCTGTTGGGGGTTATACATTATGCTTTCCTGGCCCACGTGGGGGCAGAGAAAGTATCTGGAAGGCCAGATACTAGGAGGAAATTAAAGGAACTTCAAATCATCCAGTCAGTCAGTCAATATTTATTGAGCAATTACTATGCTCTAAGACTGTGCTAGGGTGCTGGCCGTACAGCTGAGAGCAAAAGAGAACAGGCCCCTGCCTTCTGGAGCCCACAGTCTAGCAAGGGAAACGGCCGTTAGAGAAATAATCCCATAAATCACAGGAAACTGAGAACCAAGAGAAGTGCTACAAAGGGTAGTTCTGAGAGCACAAGGGAACTTCACCGCCTGGGGAGGCAGGGCAGGCTTTCATGAGAAAATGAAGTACAAGTGTTCATGTGAAGGATGAATAGGAGTTCACTAGACCGCTCCTCTCTTCTTCTCCTCTCCTCTCCTCCCCTCCCCTCCCCTGCCCTCCTCCTCCTTCCCCCTCCTCTTTCTCTCTCTCATTTTCTCATTTGTAAAATGACTATCCTAACAGTACCTTGCCTAAGTTTGGGGTCCCCAGGAGCCAACCTTGAGACAGGACTCTTGTGAATGTGATTTATTAGGAAGTGTCCCAAGAAAAGCTGCTTGAGAAGCTGAGTGGGACTTGGAAGGAAAGAAAGGCAAGCAAGTTTGAGAAGTAAGCAGATGTCATGGAAGGGAGAACTGGAGACAAGAAAGGTGGCACAGGGAGCCAGGGTGCTAGGCCCCTGCACTGGTCAGTTACCGGTAAAGTCCCAGGCACTCCTGCCCTCTGGGCTGGAAAGCAAAATGGTTCTGGTCATATCTGTGTGCAGGAAGGTGGTAAAGGGAAGCAAGGGGATGTGGCCAGAGGACTGCCGGCCTTTGTTACATAGGCCAAAGGTATAGGTTAAAGAAAACAATACATATAAGGAATATAGCACAGTGCCTGGTGCATAGTATATGCTCAATAAAATTATCTCTCACTGTAATTCTTATTTTTTGACTATGCATCAACATGGCCTGGGACAGGTCCTTTTTACCCATTTATCTGCCTACTCCAATCCTGCAGACACTCACTCTGCCACCTGGCACTCCCTGCCAGGTCTCCTGAGAAAAACACACATAGAAATATAGCAAAATGTATTTATATTTCTCAGGATTGTTGCATTTTTTTGAGCTCATACCAGAACTGAACAAACAGCCCTGTCATCCTCTGTAATGTGTCCAATCATTCACCTAGACTTCACATCTCCCCTGCCGCCTGGTCTCTTGGAGCTCAGATATCCATGTGTCTGGCTGCTTCTCAACTATGATCTATACCAGGGGTGTCAAACTGGTGGCCCACGGGCCTCATGTGGCCCCCGAGGTAATTTTTGGTGGCCCATGATGCTCTGAAATAAAATGAAAATAGAAAAAATTGTTATGAAGAAAATAGCGCTTAGGGGAGATGGAGGCAAT
This sequence comes from Craseonycteris thonglongyai, assembly GCA_004027555.1. Classification (NCBI taxonomy): domain Eukaryota; kingdom Metazoa; phylum Chordata; class Mammalia; order Chiroptera; family Craseonycteridae; genus Craseonycteris; species Craseonycteris thonglongyai. The sequence goes on along the minus strand of PVKE010051788.1, from coordinate 3,659 downwards.
ACCGTACACACAATTCCCTCGTTAACCCTTTAACTACTGAAGACGAGTATACACGTGGCCCAGTGCCTTTCCTGGGGGCCTGTGGGCATATATAAATGCACTGACTCAGTTCCGGTGACGTTTGTAAATGTGATGTGGCCCACGTGAATCTTGCGTGTTGCACCAAATGGCCCGTGTTTTCATTGAGTTTGACACCCCTGATCTATACTAACATGATGCATTTCTCAGGTCTTCATTTGCTGGGCAAGTTGATAGGATTTTTAGACCAGAGGGACTTCCTAGATCTGCTCATCTAACTGGGTGGTACATTGTACAACTGTTTGCAACTTCAAAAATCATCATTTTAAATAAAAAGGAATGAACTGTGTGATACATGAACAGAAATGAATCTCAAAAACATTATGCTGGGTGAAAAAGCCAGACACAAAAGAATACACATGCTATGATTCCTTTGATTGGAAATTCTTAAATAGGTGGAACTAATCTATGGTGACAGAAAGTGGGTCAGCAGTTGCCTAGGGCTAGGGTAACTGTGAAAAGGCCTAAGGGAACTTCTGAAATGCCCTGTCTCGGTTGTGGAGGTGGTTATACCAGTTGCATGCATATGTCAAAACTCATTAGAATAGTATTCTTCAGATGGGTGTGTTTTACTGCATGGAAATTATACATTACTAAAGTTTATTTTAAAATTAAATAAATAGCATTTTATTGCCTAATCAAGAGATCAAAATAGATCAAAAACAAATTGCAGGGAATTCCATCTGGCCAGACACACAGAAGCCTTTGTATTGTTACCCTTCCCCACCCACTATTTTTTCTATGGCAAGAAGTTGGTCTTTATTATTTGCACTAATGAAGTGGAACAATAGAGAATCTAAAAAGAGAATCATCCACCAGTCATTTTCATCGGATGGCTCTGGAACGTGTTTTGCTGCTTATCTCATATTTGAATAGGGCTGTGCCTGCTTAATAGCCTGAAAATACACTTCAAATGAAATAATGAACTTCCCTATAAAGACCTGAATTGTTGGAAGCTTGGGAAGCACGTTTCTTCCTCTGCCTGTCCCCACTTTTCCCTTCTCCCGGTTCCAAGCAGGAAATGCGGTGTCACGCAGTCCCAATCATTCCTTTAAGGAGGCTGTCCCTGTGGGTAAGGCTCTGCCTTCTTAAGACTTGCTGCCTCTTGTGTTAACATGCAGTGAAAAGAGGGGCTTGAGATACTCAAGTCATTAAAAAAAGGCTTTAAGAAGTTTCCTTGCAAATTAAGTGGAATCTACTTGCAGCTAATTGAGAACAGACTCTACAAAAATTCGTTTCTTGTATTTAGGATGTTAGTTCTGGCTAGGCTCTGGAAAGCCTCTGCTGGTACACGCCCTACCCCAAGCCCTCTGCTCTCAGGGCTAGATTTGCTGCTCCTGCTACTTGTGCCCCACCTTCACCCCCAACACCCTGGACTTTGTCTTCCATGGCAGTCACCACATGGAAGGCAAATGCCTGTTTACTAACCTGTGTCCTGGATCCGACGGAAAGCTCTTTGAAAGTGGGGTCTACTGAGGTCACCATGGTCTCCCAGGTACCAGTGCCAGGCTTATAGTAGGTGCTTAATAAATAGTTGTTGAGTTGTTATGATTCTGAACATATCACAGCAGAGTTTATTTAAGGTTTTGAAAATCAATTGCACAAACAGGAAAACTCTGGCACTTCCAAAGGGAGCTCCACCCAGACAGAGCTCCAGCAGGAAATACCAAAAAGTCAGTATCTAGCACAGAAATTACTGTGTATGTGTCAGGGCAAACTCTCATGAGCTGATCTCTGACCGGCAGTGGAATCATTTGGAAAATCCAAGGCTTTAGGAACTCTTCATACACATGCTCCTCCAAAGCAGGTGACAGTCTCCAAGTGGGGGCAGAGGAGGAGAAGCCCCGGGAGAAGGCTCCAGGGTTCTGGAGAAGCCATAAATTTGGAGTCAGGGCACCAGGTTTGTGCCTTACACTCTCAGGGCCTCTGTAAATGACAATAATGACATCTCCCTCAGAGAGTTGTTGTGACGTTTCACCTGTAAGTTCTTAGGAGTGATATGCGTTTTAGCTACCATATTATCAGGAAAGACAACAACAAAATACAATTGAGACTAAAGTTCAGAGAAGAGAAAGAATGAGAAAATTCTAAATGATAACCACAAGTTACTATTATTATTATTATTATTAATTATTCAAATACTGACTTTCAAGGTATGAATCACCCCAGTTCCTTCTTTCCTTTTTTCCCATGGCCTCAAGCTTTCTGACCTTGGGCTCATTTATCCCACAGGAGCAAAGAGAGAGCATAGAGTTAAGTTCACTTCATGCTACGTCATCTGCATTAGAAATGGGAATGAACTGGTTGGCTAAAATGAGCATTTGAGAGTATCTGAATCCCAACTTTCCATAAATTCACCTTGATGAGCACCTAGGTATCAACATACAGTACCAAAATGTGTTAATTAATTGATGGTTACTCCTTTCACAAATATTTAGTTAAGTGCCCTTATAAATTTAAGAGTGATCCATCAAGTAACTTATCTCAAATTTAGATAATGCATCATGCCAATATTTTGGGGAAAGCACAAGAAAAGAAGAACATCAACAATTAGGCCAACTCCTAGTGAAAGTTCAGCTGGTGTATATCATGATATCACCAGTCATTCATTCATTAAATCATTTGTTCAACAAGAGGGAAAGAACTTGGAGTCTGGCTTGAGTCCTGGCTCTGCCTTTACTAGTGCTATATAACCTTAGTCAAATTGCATGTGCCTTCCTTTGTAAATTGCTGGTCACAATAATTCCTACCTTGGAGATTTGCCATGAACCCTAAATGAGTAGTTTTAATTATTAGCAACAGTAATAGCAATAACTGTGACTCAGAGCCTAATATGTGCACCAAGAACCTAGAGCCATTTTGCCTTCTCCTTCAGAGGTGCCCATCCACGTGTGGCAACAGTCGGAGCAAAAGAGTCAACTTTTTATATGATGTTTCCCACTTTAAGAACATTCTTTCCAACTTTGAAGTCTTCAGTAGCTACCACTGTCATGCTCACATGCCGGGAGTAGACACTGAAGAGAATCATACACCTAGCAAACTTTGCAAAGTACTGTGTTTCTAGTAAGACTATCACAGTTCCATTAGACAAAGCCCTCCAACTGTTTTTGGAGGAAGAGAATGAGCTCATACGAGTAGAAACTGGAAAACAGAAAGCACAAAGGATCAAGGTAAATACTGAAGAAACCCAGTTTAAGCATCATGAATCAGATCTTTCCAGCACAGGTTGTAGTGACTACAAAAGCTTCTCTCAAAGCTTCTCTCCCTGCCAAGCTGCAATTCAAGCACAGTGCTTTGTAAATCATGTGTGCCAACACAGTCAATAAATATTGATCATTCCTTCTGTGGAATAGAAGATGAGCGAACCAAACGCGAATCCTATGGAGCACTCTCCTGAAGGAATTGGTCTGATATCAGTTCTAGTTGATCAAATTCTGTAGCACTTTACCTGTCCCCCTCATAGGCAGCAGTTTCTCCAGAGCCTGCAGCTGACTGCTCACTCTCTCTCATTCGTGTATATATATATATATATATATATATATATATATATATATATATATATATATATATATATATATATA
>PVKE010051787.1:0-10531 GCA_004027555.1 Craseonycteris thonglongyai | reverse complement strand
CCAGTTGATTGTTGATTCAGTATTTATAGTTCTACAAGTTCTAATTATTAATGAGGGCTTATATCAAATAGTGTTTTCATGAGATGTTCTAATTACAGATAATTTAAAAATTTTACATAAAAGATAAATAATTATAAGGTAGTAAGAGAGTGAACAAGTGGCCAACAGGACTGGTATGTCCATATGTTAATATGGTGCAACTTTAAAATCAAATTCAAATGAATAAATATTTACAGAGCATTTATTGTAAACTCAAGGCATTTATAATGTAGTTGAAACATAGGTAATATTCTAATCCATCCTCATGAGACAATGGCAGTTTATATTGACAATGGGCCACTAATTCTAGTTTTATGCTAAATACATTTGAGATATTCATAATATTCTTTTCTATTTATTAATTTCTCCTATCCATCTTCCTCCTAATACTTATTAAATCTCTCTAGTTATGCATTTACCATCTCTTGACAAATAATCCTGCCCTGATTACTGTAATTATGGCTGGGTTATTACAATAACTTCTCTGTCTCCACTTTACCCACATAAATTTAGCCTCAACACACCAGCCAGAAGGATCTTTTTAGAATATAACACAGCCCATTTCTCTCCTCTGCTCATATTCTTCTAAACACTTCACATATTACAAAAAGAAAAAGCCAATGTCCTTATAATGGCCTCGATGATCTATGTGATGCCCCTTCCCATTGCCCTTCTGACTTTCTTTTCTATGGACCCCTGGCTCACTTTTCTCTACCTATACTACCTTCCTGTGGTTCCTCCAAAGTGCCAGTCACCTCCATGCCATGGCTTTGCATTCTTTGTCCCTCTGTCTGAACCTCTTCTCCTTGATATGTCTCCTACCTTTCATGTCTGTGCAGTTGCTGTTTCTCAGTGAGGCTTACACTGTTCTTACTAAAAACTGTAAGCTCTACCTTCCCACTCAGCATTTCCTTATTCTTCCCAAATTTACTTTTTTCTACAGCACATAGCAACATCTAACAGGCCATATGTATTTAAGTAGTTGTTGGTTTATTGTATGTCTGCATCCCACCTCCATCACCAACAAAAAAATGAATTTCATGAGGAAAGAAATTATTTTTTAATCTGTTTTACTCTGTACTGTTTCCTCAATGCCTAGTATGTGTCCCATATAGAGAACTTCTTTTTTTCCTTTGATCATTTTAGCAGAAGTTCAAAATAACAAGAAAATTGAGGGTGCGTATTAAAGTTTTCTTAGCTTCTCAGTAGGTTTTCCTTAGTGATGACTACATTGTAATTAATCACTCATCTTAAAATGCCTGAAACTTTATGGTGGTTTGAATAGTAGTTGCAGGTTAATACATATAAATAGGTAAAACCATGCATACACAGAATTAAGTAACAATAACATGTTCAAGTGAATTGAAGAAAATCAAAATTATATTATGAGTAAGTGATATTTTTACTGCTTTGCACTTAGAAAATTCACTCATTTCAGTGACTATTATTTCTATAGAGACAAATCTCACAACTGTGGCTTTATCCTTGAACTTTTTCCTTAGTTTCTGGTTCTTTAGGATGACTCTATATAAATATCTAACATAATGTGTATATAGCTAAGCCATAATATTTTTTTAAACCAGTCCTCACTTCAGAATTTCAGAATTTTCTATTTATTAAAGTCACATCATTAATATAAGAAAAAATAAGATATTTTTATGCTACTACGTTAATGAAGAATGTTTTATCAAGGACAAATTTTTCACCAGAATAAAGTGATTAAAAGGATTCTAGGGAAAAGTACTTTATTGGGGAGGGAAATAACAATTATGTAAGATATTTGGGTCATCTATTTAAAACTGATATCTAGGTATATGATTTTACAAAGTGACTCATTCAACCAGGAATAAATATGCAGTGGAGATTCCTTGTTAAAGATCAATGGCTTTACCATATATTTTGGCTCTCTTTTCATTGAAGAACCGGGGAATGAAATATGTTCTGAGATTGTGTGAGCATAAGATATAGAAGGTACCTGTAATTTGTGTCCATTCCGTTGACCTGAGGTTTTAGGTAGACATTAAACAATGAGTAAGATTGGGATGCACAGGGGGATTAGGCATCCTGAGTGAAAGACTAAAGGGCTAGGCAATCTGACTGAAAAACACAGTGAGGGCATTCTTTTCTTAAAAAATGAATTCATGTGCTTGCACTGCACTTATCCGTTCTGCAAGGCTTTGAGAGGCTATGGTTGGGGGTGTGGTGTTTGGCTGAAAAAGTTCCCAGCCTCAAATAAACCTTCCCCCATAAAATAAAGTTTTGTTTGAACTCTAGAATTTCCAACAGCAAGAGATTCTTGAAAATCAACCAGAACACATTTCTCAGCTTGATGTTTCTTGAAGCCTAGGTAAGCACATATTGAGACAATTTTAACCAGGTTGTGTGAAGGGCAAATTTTTTAGGATAAGTCATTTCTCTTGTTTCTTAGATCCTCTTGCTGCCATGTGTTCAGCCAGAGTCACCATCTGTGGCCATTTAGACTATTGCCTTTATTTCCAGAGTATTGCATTTTCTAGTGTGAAAAAGGCCTCAGCTCTTTTTACACAGGCTTTGAAAGCACAGAAATCGTTGGAATATATACAATCCACAACTCCTATTACCCCTGCTTTGATTATTGAACTGTAAAATAAGTTAGGTCCAAACTTAGCAGTGTAAAAACTACCATTTATTAGAATCCAGAATTTGGATTAGGTGCAAGTATGAGTTTTTTCTCTGTTCCAGAAGTCTGGAGTCTTAACTGGAAGACTCAAAGGTAGAAGGTGAACTTACCCAAAGATGCATGACTATGTGTGAGAGGGAGAGACAAGAAACAGAGACAAATATAGAGACTGAGAACTTTAGGCAATTGCCATGTAACCTTAATACTTGGACTCACAGTTTTAGAATATCTCTTCTGCCCAATTTTCTTTATCACAAAATAACAAAAATGCTATACAGGATCAAGAGAAGGGGAAATATATTCCACCTTATGCTAAGGAGAGGCAAATTTTTAGAAGAGCATATAGGTCCAGAAATATCACTGTGGACCTTTTAGAAAAATAAAATTGTCATATCTTATTTCAAAATAGATCAGAGAAAGATAATTATAATGGATATATGTGTACACATCCTGGTGTGCCCGTGATGACATGTGGGAGTGGTTATGTAAGATGATATCTTACTCTAGTAACAATTTTTTCCTAATGTTAGCTAAAGGACAAAGACATAATTTAGGTGGCTTCTCTTCTGCAAAGGTGTGGACTCTGATGGCAACTACATTTATTGCCTTTCTCTAGTCAGACACGTCTCACAAAGTTTTATATTCTTGCTGTGCTAAGTGTTTGAATATGCTGTGAATGATTGGGGTCATAAACACATTTGTGTGTATTCAGGACTCTACATTGCTAGTCCAAGAAAACTATTTTCCCACATATACCTTCGGGGAACAAAATTCTCAAAGGAGTCACAGAGCTGTTAGCCCTGTGCTTCTGATATGTGTCACTCACTGTCCTCTAGCCACAGAACTTTCCAGTCTTTGTTTATTTCTTACTAGAAAAGAGGAGGATAACAAGTAGTAATACTATTATTCATTCTAGACCACAAATTGTGCCAGGCATAGCTTTAAGCATTTCTGCAAGGCTTATTATAATATATTGAACTTATTCTTCATAAAAGAATTAGGTGTAGTTGGCACTTCTAACTGCTAATGTAGGAAACTTTGTTTTAAAAGCTTTTAAATGCTTAGAATATCTTAGGGAGATAATTTAAATGTATTAATCTGGCCAAGTGAGATATAATGAATGGTATCATCTGTCACAAGCTGGAGGGACCATGAATACTTTCAAAATACTCAATGCCACTAAAAAAACAAATGAAAAAGAAGACACACCAAGCATACAGCAGGTGAGATGGACATGGCTCACAAGTTGTTAGTACACGAGTGAGTCTAACCTTTAACTTTAAAGAGAATTGAATTCTTTGCTTTTCCAACCACCATTCTTAGAAGGAGAGGGTTTGACTTAGAGCAATAGTCCTGGGATGCGGAGAGGTGGAATGCTGGACTTTAAATAGGAACCTTAGAGGTCTGACAGATTTTTAGGTAGGAGCAGTGAGACATCATAAATAAGGCTGCAGGAGGAAGCTCTCTCTCCTGATGTCATATGAGTGGTAAGACTCCAAGTAGACCTGAGTGTAGCCTACTGGAGAAGAAGCTCATTTGGTTCCACCTCTAGTTAAGGTCTTAAAGTAGTACTGAGAATCTGGCTGGGTTAGAGGACTTGAGAATAGAGAAGGCATTTGGGCTAAAGCCCTTTATAGTAACTGTGTGCATGCACACTAGTGTGTGCTTTACAATGAAAGTAAAACACTGTGAAGTAAAAAAGAATGAACCTACCTGTGGGCAGACAGAGAGAGCCCACAAAAGGAAGACTTCTAGAACAAAGGCTCGTTTCATGGTAATTACCTGTCATTATCTTCCTATTTTAAAATGAATGTTCACTGAAGCTTCTGCCTAGGTGCTCTTTGAGGGTAAAGATCATTCTAGTTCTCAGCCCATTTTATACAACAGAACAAACCCATGGCTTGAGTTTATCAAATGATAGAGATCACCTTTCTTAGAGCTTTAATATGTCCTTCAGCTTAATTAAACACTAGGCCCCTGACTTTCCTTTCTTAGAATATGTTTTTTAGATAACTTAAAATTGCAAATCCTTTCTTTGCTGCTTTAGGGTACATGTATATCTTTTTTTCAAGTCCCTTGCCATTTTACAACCCAGTAGTACCTTTCTCAAGGCCCTGGGACACATGTCTATGAAACATAATCATCATGGAAGGTAGTGTCTCTGTCTCCTGCAAAGGTAGGAACCTAACTTCAATGGACACCATTAGCAAACATAGGTGGCTTAAGCACAGAGAAAAAATATTTTTATACTCAGGAAATTTTAACCAGGATCCAGCTTGGCTGAATGGAGTCCCCAAGTTAGAGCGGTGGGAATTAAGACAGCCCATGTGACCTGCTGACTCCCCTGAATAGGAGAGCCCCAACAGCTTTATTGTTTATCTGATATAGCAAAAGTTTACCATTACCAGGAATAGCAAAGCACAGTGTAAACAGATTTTTACAGGAGATAGCAGCCCCTTCCAGTAAGGGCTTTGATATGTAGATCATGGGCTCCAAATCTATCAGTGTCTGTCAGTCTTTACTTGTCGCCTTGCCTTCATGTGAAGCTGATAAATAGATTTTTCTGTATCTAATCACTCAACTAACCCCCCTAAGGAGATGAAAAGTGGGGGCTGAGGCTTTGCCTTCAAAGCCCGGGGCCGGTCCCTCCCATTAGGCCCAGGGAACCGAGTCTTTGCCAATCGAGGCCCCCCAAAACCTTTCCATTCAGGCTCTGTATTGGCCCCTTACAGGAAATAACTCAGTGTTCTCATCATCTTCCATCAACCAACCTTCCCTGAATGTCCTTCAGTGCCTTTAAAAATACTCCCAGTGGAGCTGAACTCAGATCTAGTTCTGACCTCTTCCCTGTATTGCAATAGCCTTGAAAAACATCTTTCTTGCCTGTTTACCTTTATCGGTGCAGTTTTGGCTTTGACACTTCTCTGGCTATAGCCTACTCTGTCTATATGGCATGAGCTCCTCTTGACTCACCAGAGAAATCTTCTCTTTTTCTTTCCTTCTTCCTTCTTGGTTTCCTGCTTCTTTCTTTCCCCTTCCCCTTCCTAAGCTCTATAATTGATTGCCAGATCCAATTTACCTTATAAAAATGTCAAGATACAGTAATAGATATAGTAATAGTAAGAGGCAATTTTTACAGGTGGAAAGATAAATTTTTCTTTATATATAATTTGTGATAACAATGAGAAACCATAGGTAAAACTCTTCTGGTCAATAATCTTGCTCAGCTAGTTCAAAAAATATACTGTGCTCATCTCAAAAAAAAAACACGTTATATTAAAATTCAAATCATCAAAGTGATAAGATTTTTTTGTATACAGAAAGTCAAATAGAGTGCAGAGATATTGAAGCAAACTACTTAAAAGAAGAGAGAGCAGCAATACACAGATTTGCTCTTTCTATCTTATCCGGTGCCAACAATCTTGGCAGCCATCACCTGGCCTCAAACCATCCCAGGTTCAGCCTTTGCCAACTTGTTTACAGCTACCTTTGCCTGGCTTCAGGGTTTTGCCCATGTGCTTTTGGGAGATAAATATCACTCCTACTAATTATAGGTCCAGCTCTCTTCTGCCCACTTTAAGTATAAATTACGTTATCATAAATAATTCCCTTTAAAACTGGATACAATTCTCTGTCACCACCAACAGCTTCACAGCACTTCAGGCAAGCCCCAGAATTGTTTGCAAAGTCTTGGATTCTCTAAAGAGAAGAAAGAAAACAAAAGAACGAAAGAAAAATGTAACAAGGAATAAAAATAAAACCACCAAAATCCATAGTCTCTTGCCAATATTTTAGAAAAACACTTTCAAAGCTTTTGAAATATTGCCATATGCAGGGGTGTTGTACAATTTGGCTTTCCTGGGCCACATTGGAAGAAGAAGAATTGTCTTGGGCCACACATAAAATACACTAACACTAACGATACCCAATGAGCTAAAAAAAGGAAAGAAAACTATCCCCCCAAAATCTGATAATGTTTTAAGAGAGTTTACAAATTTGTGTTGGGGCTCATTCAAAGCCCTTCTAGGCTGCATACAGTCCATGGGCTGCAGTTTGGACAAGCTTGGTTTATAATGAGAGACTCATAGGATTTATTGATTGGAATAAACTAAAATATACCTTACGGTAAAAAACAAATGCCTCTGTCTATATGAAGATGGATTAATTGCTCTTATGAATTGTACTTAAAAAAAAAAAGAGTTCTTCTCATTAAATAAAATAAAATTGCTATGAGAACTAATGATGAAGTATCAATTTGCCTATGGTATCTCGAAAATATATTCTGAAAGTTGTACTAAGTCAGCCCCCCTTTATCAGAGGGTATATTACTGAGTAGGATAGGGTAAAATGATTTCAGGTAGGTTTTCCCAGAATTATATGACTGCAGAGCAAGTTGTAATACATAATGTAAGGCTGAAATAAGCACCAGAATTTCTGTGTTCTAATAGTAACTTAAAAGAACTGGACAGGGGGGGAAAGGCCATCAGATTCATTGTAATAAAATAATTAAAATTTGATTTATAAAGTTTCTTATTTATAAAAATAAAAATAATAAAATTAAGTTATATATATTATTATTATTAAGGACAATATGACATAGTTTATAGACTAAAAATATTAGACAGTTAAGAAATGTTGCTTCTGTGGGGAATTTGAAGTAATGAGTATCTGAGTCTGATGATTTTTAATTCTTTGGTTTTTCATGGTTGTGGAACAATTTTTTAAAAAGTTTCTTTCAATAATAAAGTTATGTCAAACAGAATTTTCAAAAATATCTATTTTAATAGATTTTATGAGAAAATATCATTGGATTTGGTTTAGAATATTTGTTTAATCTTAAATAAATGTGGTTCTACACTTAAGAAAATCTACACTAAAGCAGAGCTACTAAAAGTGTGGTTCCTAGATCAATAGGAACCTTAGCATCATGGGGACTTAAAAATGCAAAATCTTGAGCCCAATAGACTTACGAATTGGGAATTCTAATAACTTTGCCCAAGATCTGTGCTGTAACAAATCATCAAGTGATTCTCTGAGGTAGGCTAGGGTTTGAGAACAAGTTCTCTAAAAAGAATGCAGCCTTGGAATTAAGTAGAGTCAATTCTAAGCTGGGACACCTTCTGAGAGCTGCGTGATAATGTGATGGGTAGCGTGCATTTGGACAATGTCAGCAGCCAATAATCAGTACTTGGAAAAACTATATAGGTCTGCATTTTAAAACTATCTAATATATAGAACATTTTCTATTAAATCCTGAAATTATACCATTGCTTTTCTATTTTTATCATCACATATTTCAGAACTAGTTATATTTCCTATTGATTTGAAAATCTAATCAAGTTATCAGAGAAAAATTCTGTACTTGCAAATCAAAAGAAGATACCTATTAATTCTGAGTCTATGCAACTCTGCATTTCCTTTTCCATGCTAAAAATAGCTTATGATAAGTAGAGAAACACAGTTTACTTTCCTGACAGTTGTTCCTCCTGGGTACAAGGGATTCATTATATGCACACACAAACTTAAAATTTCACAGCAAATGGATGCTGCAGGGAAAGTCCTCATATTCTCTTTAGTGTGAAGCAGAAATCTCGCCCATCTGTTTGGTATTTAAATGATCTTGCCATTCATTTAGTCATCTATCCATTTGTTTATCTATTCATCTTTTCATTCTATATTTATGTAAGTATCTTTGTCTTTTCTGTATTGGCATCTGTTGTTTTTTTTCCCATTTAACTTGAGATTTTCCTGGGTTTTGACATGATATGTGATTGTCTATTGAAACTTAGACATTTCATGAATTATGTAATGAGTCTCTGGATGTTGTTATTAATATTTTAACCTTCATTGGAGTTGTCTTTGTCTACCTGTACTCAGGCAGAGGATGAAAGAGTGACTGCCTAGTTACTGCCAGGTGGGTGTAGAAATCCAGGTTCCCATTCAACTTCTGTTGATAACAGTAGGAGGTAAGGTCTTCTGTTACTGTTGGATGAAGTGTGATTTTCAGCTCTCTGTTAGAACTTCATAGATACTTTCTTGGCTGATAACCAGAGCACCTAATTATTACCTCCTGGGTGGCCTTTGTTGATAACATTGGGCCAAGAGAGCAGAAGTCAGCCTCATTTCTGTTTGGTGATGGTAAAAATTCTGACTCTTCACTAGGTGTCGTTTTACATATTTCTATTGGGGAAGGTCATCTTGTTGCTTCCAGGTGAGGACGGAAGTGTGATCTCCACTGACAACGTGTGTTGAGTGAAACCATCTTATCACTTGTTTGAATTGAAAGTCCTGGCTTAGTCTTTGAGTCATCACAGTAAGGAGGTAGACTTGCTTCCTTGTGGTCTGGTAGTGTGGAACCTAGGTTCCCAGCTCAACTAGCATGGATGGGCTGGACCACAGTTTTTCTGTACCGTTTGGCTGGAATAGAGTGGTGACTGACTAACAATTTTCTGTCTTATCAGTCTGCCCTTTTTTGGTCCTATTGCTAGAGACAGAGATTTTTTTTTTTTTTTTTAGCTTTTTTGAGCTTTTTTGTTATTTGTGCCCATTGGCATTTTTAAGTTATCAGCTTTTTTAGCTCCAGGTTGCAAGGCAATAAAGAAATTCACCACTGTGTTGTTATTTGAGTTCTGAGTCTTCTAGTTAGTCTACTTTATTCTTTTCACTATTCAGTGTCTTGCTATATTTTTTCTATTTATATGTCCAGGAATTTATGTTGCAATTAGCTCAAGGAATGGGGAAGATTATAGCTAATCCATCTTCCCCCAAATGAAAGTTTCTACCTTATTATTTATAAAAGTTGCTATTTTTAAAATATGTGATTATACTTAATATTTACTTTTAAAAAACTCAAGTCTAAACATAAATTAAAAAGAATTGTGGGGCAATTTTTACAATAATATATTTGGCATGGTGATAGGATTTAAATTCAACTAATTATTCTCAGAGTAAAGAATTGTTATATTTATATGAAATTAATAGAAACTCAGGACACTTATTTGCCCCAAAGTATCATTTTTAAGAACAGAAGGGGAAGCCGGGATGGCTCAGTGGGTTAAGCGCATACTTTGCAGTGCCGGAGACCAGGGATTGAATCCCGGCCCCGGCCCACGCGGAACCATATGCTGAACTGGGAGCTCCCCCAGTTCAGTTCTTTCTCTGTCTCTGTCTCTCTCTCTCTCTCTGTCTCTCTCTCTCTCTGTCAAAAGTAAAAAAAAATAACAAAAAAAAAAACCAGAAAAAAAAATTACCTGCTAAATCTCTACTAATTTAGTTGTATTTGTGACACATTTAAGAAAATGCATTGAGCTAATTAAATTTTCTGTAGAAAGTGGCAAAAATTCTGCTCAGAAAATGCCAAAAATACTTGAATAATTAAAATGCTTTTGGAAAATACCAAATACCAAACTCAAAAGGAAATGTATGATGAAATAAAACCTATTGATTCTCAGAACACATATCCAAGAGAATTTCTGGGACAGGGGCCAGCAAATATTCAGGGATCTAATTCTAACTAATGCCAAAAATTCACTTACCGTATTTTCCGGCGTATAAGACGACTTTTGAAACAAAAAAAACTCAACCGAAAATCGGGGGTCGTCTTATACGCCAAGTATATCCCGAAAAACGTCTCCATATGCCACTAAACGAATTTTCCAACTCGATCCCGCACCAATCACTGCAAGGCTGCTCGGACCGCCTCTCTAACTCAGCCAATCCAAGCAGGCTTTTTATGCATGCAAATTATACATGTTCTGTACCCGAAGCTACACTGTGTTCTAGTAAAAAGCCTGCTCAGATTGGCCAGAGTCAGAGAGGCGGTCTATTATAACC
>PVKE010051786.1:0-10534 GCA_004027555.1 Craseonycteris thonglongyai | reverse complement strand
TTCTTTTAATTTTTTTTTATTTTCTTAGTTTTCCATGTATAAGTCCTTCATGTTCTTTGTTAAGTTTATTCCTAGGTATTTTATTCTTTTTGGCATGATTGCAAAAGGTATTTCTCTTCTCATTTCTTTTTCTGAAGTTTTGTTGTTCATATATAATAATATGATGGATTTTTGTACATTGAATTTGCATCCTGCAACTTTACTGTATTTATTATTTCTAACAGTTTTTTGGTGGAGTCTTTAGAATTTTTCTATATAAAGAATCATGTCATCTGCAAAAAGTTGTCTTTAGTAACTACTTTTAAGTCTTATGTATAATATTAATGTAAATACAAAAGTTTTGTTTGTTTATACTTTTACTGATTTATTTGGATTAATTTCCATTATTTAATTTTGTGTTCTGTTTTTCTGCATCATAAATACTTACTTTTCCTATCTTGCTTTCCTGAATATTTCAATATGCCAAATATGAAGTCTGAAGTCAATATAATCACTTTTACTCAATAGTAGACCTTTGAATGCTTTTATTCTAATTACTTTTCTACTGAATTATGTGCCATTATTGCTCAATGTTTTAGTTCTGTATTATTTTATTTTCATTTCCACAAATCAGGCATTATTATCATTTACCATTTTTTGTCTCATCTTTTTTCTGCTGTCATAGACCCTTGCATTAATTATTTGCCCCTGAAGCACATACTTTCAAAGCTCTCTCAGTGAGGATCTATTGTTAGTAAATTCTCTCAGGTTTGGTTTTTCTATAAATTTCCTCAAAGATAGTTTTATTGGTTATATAGTTTAAGATTGCTATTTTCTCTCAGCACTTGGAAAATATTCCAGTCGTCTGACTTCCATTGTTCCTAGTAAGTCAGCTATCAGTTGAATTTTCCTTTCTTTATAGGTAAACTGTTCTTTGTGTTGTTCATTTTCAGATCGTTGGTATGTGACTTTACTATAGTGTGCACATGGATTACTATTTATTGGTCTTTGATGATCTGAGAACTCATTATTTTATCGTTAAATTTATTGTGTGTGTTTTTTTTTATTGTTAAATTTGAGAATTCATTTTTAACTATGGAGAATTCTCAGTATATGTGTCTTTGAATATTGCCCTTTCTCCTTTTATAGGATAGTCCTTTCCTGCATCCACCAAGTTTACTTATCACTAAGGGTATCACTTCAAGATTGTGGCTTTATGCAGGGACTACCAATTTACTTTTCCACTATTGATACTCTTATTTATTTAGACAAAAAAACAAGTCCTCTGTTGCTTGTATACTTCTATTATGTTCTTTTCAAGATTTACATTTCCTATGCCTCTGATAATTTTAATTTGGTAAAAACAGAATTTGTCAGACCCATGAAGATTTTTCTTGTTCCAAGACATGGAATTGAGCTACTTTCAAGGAGTCCTAGTTTCTTTTGGTGAACAGTGATAACAGATGAGTGCTGTTGCTTTCAGTTGTACCATTGTTAGGGACTGAACTGAAAAAAGGTACTTCTTTTACTAGGTCACATTGATCTTTATAGTTTAACAAACATGCTTTGTACCTTGCCTTTATATATATATGGTATATGGTTTTCTCAGCCTCTAATTGTTGTGTTGACTAGTTAGAACTTTAAAAGTAGAATAAAATAGTTTCTTCTCAAATATTAATTAGTTCTGTCTTTAAGGTCATCAAATTATCTTCTTAAAGTCTGTTTTCAATGAATTTCATTAGTTTAAGAGAAGTAGTAAAAAGAATACTGTATTTAGAGACACAAAACTTAAATTCTAGTCTTAATCACATAGCTAAATGGCACTGTGCAAGTTACTTAAGGTTTCAAAATCTCATCTGTGAATAATAGATGCGAAAACACCTAAGGTGCTATATATAATGTAAATATTTATGTCAATGATAAAACTAGGTAGTATAATATTAACTTTATTCAGTACTATATTTTCATGGTGGTTGACTTGTTAGTTCTATTTGAACCATTTTAAAAGTAATTCCTGGATTTTAAGTGGTTCTACAAATTCAAGCAAGATTCTCATTTTCAAATATGTATGGCATTTATAAGGTGATATAATTTATTCAAAATCATGTTGCTATTAGTCCTTTTCAGTATGCCTTTAATTGAGATGTAAGATGTATCTGCTTCATAAAACACTTCTCATTATTTATAAGTGGCATTATAGTGATGGTTTACTGGGCTGCATTCTTATGAAAGCAAAAACCTGGTGCCCTTTCCAGATTTGCAAAATTTTAGAGATACTACTGTAGGCAACCGGCTTTTTAAAAATATCATTGTGCCAGTTAGTTAATCATATATAGGTTGGTAATAATTATTCTTGTGTTTCAGGTGGTCTTGGGGGCATTGGAATGGGACTTGGTCCAGGTGGACAGCCTATTAGTGCCAGCCAGTTGAACATAGGTGGTGTAATGGGAAATTTGGGTCCAAGTGGTGAGTATACTGAATTTTGTATTTCATTTTAAGTGATATATTTGCTAGATGAAAGAGCTCACATTTGCTAGTTTGTAATACTGTCTAAAGTACTGTATTTTATTATTGGGTATTTAGAATGTCACTTCTGTCTGAAAAAGAAATGACACCTTAGAGAGCGGAGAACATGAAAGAGGGTAGACAAATGTCAGGAGGGTTTCTCTGAGGCCAGCCATGCTGTAGGCTAGTCTTTCAGCACTGTGGATTTTGAAATGGCTTTAAGGCAGAAGGAAAATGTTCAGCTTAGTGCCTTGTGTATCATGGATATACCTTCTTTGTGGAATGACTGAAAGGCTACCATAGCATAAGTAATTTAGATTTGTATATCTCTTTGAGAAGGTAAATTTTCAGATAACTATTTGGCTCTTCACTTGGACTAACTTAGAGTTTGTCTTTGATGATTGGTTTAAACTTTTTGGTCTCAATACCCTTTATACTCTTAGTATTTATTGAGGACTCCAGAGTACTTTTATTTATGTGGTTGTCTTTATCAATATTTATTATATTAGAAATTAAAACATTTATGTATTTATTTTTAAATAATAATAAACCCATTATATGTTAGCATAAATAAAAAATTTAAGACAATATATTTTCCAATACAAAAGAACTAAGAAGAAGAGTAGACCCTTCATCCCCTAAACACACACTATTTTATTTAATTTTTTATTACTATCTTAGCTACCATGTTCAGAGGAGTGCTTACTTTCTGACTTGGTCTCTAGATCTACTGTAGAGATACTCATGTGTTTGTGCTAAAAAAAAAATCAGTGACAGCCATGTTTCTTTGTCTTTTCTGCTAAAACAAAAAGAAATGAACAATTATGTAGTCCCAGATATTCTCTAACTGAATGGGAGTTTGACCAATGAATTTGAGTGTGACCAGTGAATTTTGTCTGCTTGTCTATAAATATTCAGTGAGGCCTTTTTGAAGACTCATAATTAGACATAACACTTGAAACCATCCTACCTGTGCCTGACTGCTTCTCTAGTGTTCTGTTGTGATTAAACCAATTGTATTTATTTATTTGCATTATGTCATTCTTTAGACATAAAAATAAGATTTACTGAAAGTATATACTGTGTATTTTATTTTAGGTATGGGAGTGGATGGCCCAAGTTTTGGAGGAATGAACAGACTCGGAGGAGGTATGTATAAGCATTTGCTTTTTGGTTGTACCTGTATCAAGCATTTTTAGTAAGTTAGGAACTGTTGAGAATTCCAAGAGGAAAAAAAAAAAGTCATGGTTTATTTTTGGCTTATATCTTAAAGGCTAAAAGCAGAGATTGAGCCTGGTACACTTAAGGGATATAGAAGGTGATTTATAAATTGTACCTTTCAGCTATACAACTGACAGTCAAATCTTAAAATTAATCTTTATTTCATAGGAATTGGGTTTGGTGGTCTGGAGGCAATGAATAGCATGGGAGGATTTGGAGGAGTTGGCCGAATGGGAGGTAGGTAAATGTATGTAGTGGGATGTATGTGCTATTAGTTTAGCATATATTAAAATATTCCTCCTTTAACTTAAGAATGAGTACTATAGTTGTCTTCAGAGGGCATATGTGGCATTAGGGCATACGGACAAGCATGATGAGACTAGGGATATATGTAGATAAGTCACAGATATTTTTTGTATTTGTGACGTGTCTTTTTGGTTTAGTTACAGTATGTTTCTAAATGGATTACTGTGGTGCTTTCTTCAGCAGCACGTGTACTGAATGGATTACTGTGTGTTAATATAACTTGAAAAAGGGTTAATTTGTTGCATAATTTTTTTAGAGCTATACCGTGGTGCAATGACTAGTAGCATGGAGAGAGATTTTGGACGTGGTGATATCGGAATAAATCGAGGCTTTGGAGATTCCTTTGGTAGACTTGGTAGGCTGGCTACATACTTCTTTTTCTTTTGCAGGTTATATTTTTAAAGTTTGTTTCTCTGTTTTTGTGTGAAAAACTGGGGATTTATAATGTTTCACACAATTTATTACTAGAAGAAAAACACTTTAGTTATTTTTAATGTACTAGCCCTTTTTCAATATCTTATATATTTGAACCCTATTTCTAGAAGACATTATACTTTTCAGTTATTGTACATCTTCTGAGAACATAGTACCTTGGAAATTTTAAAGTATGATTATTTAAATTAATTAGTATATTATCTTTTCATCCTTGTTTAGGCAGTGCAATGATTGGAGGGTTTGCAGGAAGAATAGGAGCTTCTAACATGGGTCCAGTAGGATCTGGAATAAGTAGGTTTAAATTTTACTAGATTTTATTCAGTAATATTTGAGTGTGTGCAAAAGATTTTGCAAGAGTAGTTATTGTAATATATATATGTATATTACTTTGTTCTTATATGTTAATATGTCTTGTCATAATTTAGAGAAACTTTGGTAGTTATGAACTTTTCTGTTGAATTGCTGAGATTTCTAAACTAACTGAATTTTACTTCTTTGACATTTCTAAACTAACTCAGAGTATGTGTTAATTATAAGACAACCCAAGAATCTCATTTCCATCTAAGGAATCTGGGGATTTCTCTGATCATGGGTCAGGAACAATTTTTACATTAATACCACTTTGCTTCCTTGCTTATTGGCGACTAGCTTTTTTCATCGGCAAACACCTTGTCTTCTGGTAGGTAAATTGCCCCAGATATAACACTTCTAAAGAAACCTCCAGAGGTTGAGGGTTAAGATGGAAAGAGGTGCTTATTTCCTTTCCTCTTAAACCTTTCCTATAATAGAATCAAGAGAAGTTGCATTAGTGGGTAATGCCAAATCTCTTGCATCTATTTGCATTGCTACATTTAGGCCTTATATTAAGGTTTAACACATGGCTTAGTTTTTTGCCCTCTGTTGCTTACTGAACCATGTCTTTATGAGTTCTCCATGTAGACTTCTTTAATTGATTGAAATCTCACAAATAGGAACACAGTTCTATTTGAACTATTCTGAGAGTGAATTCAAAAATCCTGTCAGCTGAAGATACCTGTTTTTACTCACTGTATCCTGCTTCTCATTTTATTCCTTTTCATCATCTTTTCAGCCTTGCCTATTTTCCTATTAATGGTAACTTCCCTACCTTCCCTTTTTCACCTCAGTGTTTATACTTCTGTCTCCCTAATTTTATACTTGTATTCACAGAAAACCAATTTGAGAATAATGTTAGTTTTCTGAATTTCTATGTATGAGGATTTTAAGTATGAGAAAAAAATATTTTGAGGATGAGTAGGATTGGACTAGTTAAAGGGGACTGAATGCATGAGAATAAAGTGAGTGCGAGATATAAGCTAAATTCTCAAGCGCCAGCTAAAGTGGTATTTCATTTTTTTGTTACCTCTACAAGTTTTGTTCAGTATTGAGATTAAAAATTAAGTTTCTGTGGTTATTGAGAACTAAATTGATACAAAAAAAGAAATTGTATGTAAAACAGAAGATACTGAGGTGAAAGTTAAGCTAGGAAAAGAATATTGTATAGGAGAGTAGAATGAAAGCAACAATTGATGTGTTGAAGTCGTAATAATTTGAATTTGCCTCATATGCCTTTGTTCCAGCAATTACTAAGCTTGATGTGTTGTTAGAAAATAAAAATGAGAGTAAGAACTATAATATTAATGGATAAAGTAATTGGTAGAAAATTTATATAATTTATATATGATGAGTTTTATGGTCAGAGTATAATTTTATAGAAGTATATGAGTGTAATATGTTATATAGTGGCTAAAATTAACAGGTTCAATTAGCCATTAACATTCAACTGAATTAAATTAAATTCTGTCCCTTGGAAGAATATTACATTGTGTGTATGAAAATAATTTTATGCTTACTTATTATCCAATTAATTAAATGAATTAATTTTTCTCTCTCTTTCTCAAAAATGATTTTCTCCCTCCTTTTTTCTACTTCCTTTTTTTCTTTCTGTTTTTAAAATAAAACCTTCAAACTCCCAAATCCTTCCTTCCCTTTCTGAAAATCCAGGTGGTGGAATGGGTGGCATGAACAGTGTGACTGGAGGAATGGGGATGGGACTGGATCGCATGAGTTCCAGCTTTGATAGAATGGGACCAGGTATAGGAGCTATCCTGGAAAGGAGCATCGATATGGATCGAGGATTTTTATCGGGTCCAATGGGAAGTGGAATGAGAGACAGAATAGGCTCCAAAGGCAACCAAATATTTGTCAGAAATGTAAGAAACTAAATGTAAAGATTACTTAAAATTATTTTTTACCTTGAATATCTGTTACTAATACCTCTTTTCATTCTAGCTGCCTTTTGACTTGACTTGGCAGAAACTAAAAGAGAAATTCAGTCAGTGTGGTAAGTATACCAATGACTGTAGATGTGTTGATAGTGATTATGGAGAAAAAATTGATTTTAAACTTTTAAACACTGTGTTTAGACTTTACCAGTCCAGATGCTTTTTCCTGGGTATATGACAGGTATCATTTCTCTTCAAATAAATGAATTATTATTCTGTGCTCTGACTTAGAGCAATGGAAATTACTAGTAAATAACATGATTTAGAATTTACTAGTAAATAACATGATTTAGAGTGGAGCCTGTCGTTGTCTCCAGTGGATGAAGAAAAAGTTTGGTTTATTATGTGATTTTTAAAAGGTTAATGGGGAAGCCGTGATGGCTCAGTGGGTTAAGTGCTCACTTTGCAGCGCTGGGGACCGAGGATCGAATCCCAGCCCCAGTCCATGCGGATCCATATGCTGAACTGGGAGCTCCCCCAGTTCAGTTCTCTCTGTCTCTGTATCCCTCTCTCTCTCTCTGTCAAAAACAATAAAATTAAATAAAAATAAATAAATAAATAAATAAAAGGTTAATATATATCATGATTACTCACTTAAAAAGAATATTTTTTCTTGTGAGAAATACTAATGGTATATATATTTATTTCCTTCTTTATAGTATAATGCAGTGCATTGTCAGCATGCCCCAGTGAAATGGTGTGACATCCAAATGATTTGTACAATCCGTTGCCTACACAGCACAGAAAACTTACCTAATAGAATAGAACCCACTACCTGGAACTCCATTGGTTGTAGGTACATTCTGGTAGCCCTTCTAATTCTTTTATAAACTGTTCTTGGCCATTCCTCAAAGTTAGGTGGTTTAGTACTTCTAAAAGAGGGCCTTTTTAGTGTGATGATGGGAGAATTCGTGTGAGTGGGACAAAGTAACAGATTAGGAAATCTATTTTTCTGCTATTAGGTGGTGTCCCAGAGACTAATCACAATAGTAAGCTATATAGGTGGCATGTAATGATGAAAATGGGCTAAAAGTAGTACATTCAGACTTTTAGAGTTAATGGAAATTAAAGAACATTTGGAATATATCATTAATTTTTTGAGATCATGAAAGGGATAAGTTTAGTGCTCTCCCACAAAAGTAGCCTTTGTAGCCATTTAGTCACAAAGTGATGGTGATCACTTTTGATCAAAGTGGTCACTGTGGAATCTTATCTATTGTGTTTTCAAAGTACTTTATACCTAACTCTAATATAATCTGTTCACATGTTTTCTTTCCTCCTAGATGGAGGCTCTTAAGGGCAAAAACTGTCAGCTTTTTATCCTAGTACTTTTTATTGCCTTGGTACATGTAGTAAAAATTTATCAAATGTTTATGAGTGAGTTAAGCATTCTGAGCAAATCTTCATTTATTCAGTTATTTATTTATTCATTTTAAATCTGCAGATACTGTGTTTTTGGCAGTTTGTTGTTATTAGAATGCACTCAAAAGTTGGGCAAAGTAAGATATCTCTACACTCAAAGAACATACAGTGTGAATATGTCTAGGATGTTCTTTTGGCTCCTTTTGACCATCTTTTTTTTATATTCAAAGAAGAGAAACTAAACTTGTTTTCTTGATTAAAAAACGTTGTTGAAAATGAGTCAGCTAATGAACAGTCACCACTAGGAACGAGCAGAATTATAACGTTATTTTGAGATTTTGGTAGTCTTTGTAGGAGTAAGAAGGTCTTCCTGAATGAGTAAGCAGCATCTGGCCATAAATCCAATAAATTACAGAGCAATGAACGATTTAGGGCCTCAGTGAAATATGTCAAATGAGAAGCATTAGCAGCAAGTATAGAAAGTCTTTGTTGTAGTTTCAGTGAAAAAAGAAAAATCCAAATGAGATGCGACATTATTTTAATAAGTAGAAATGAAACAAGATAAAAAACAAAGTGGTACAAATAAATGACAATGAAAATGTGACCAATATGGAGTTGACTGTTTTTTATCCTATGTAGACAGATTTCCTTTGATGTCAGATATGAGCAAGGTTTGCAGCAAACTTGGGGTCTTTTGGTGGACTTCTTTCTGGAATGGTTTTGTTCTAACATAAGGACATCAATAATTCAAAGACATTTTCTAAAAGGAAAAAAATAGTGTCTAAATCTACTTTTTAAAAACTTGTGCAACTTTTTACACCAATAAAAAATGTGGGTTAATCTTGATTTTGTTATTTTTCACTCTATTCTTTTTTTTTTTTTTTTGTTAAATTTATTGGGTGACATTGATTGGTAACAATTAGACAGTTTCCGGATGTACAAGTCCACATCACATCACCCATGCATCGCACTATGTGCTCACCACCCAGAATCAGCTCCCCCTCCACCACCATATATTTGGTGTCCACTCCCAACCCTCCCCCCTCCCACCTTCACTCTATTCTTGTCACTTTTTGTAGTTATATTAGTTTGTAGTTATATTATGAATAATGTTTTTTGTTTTTCTTCTCAATTCTAATTGTAAAAGCTTCTGATTTTTAGATTTGTATTAAGGTAATAATACTATACTTAATTCTCTATCTTCCTGTTTTCAATCTTGATTTGCACTGATGGGAAAGAAAATAAGTTAGGGTAATACAGAATTAAATGTCCACCTATTGACAGATGTAGAAATTACCTGGTGTGTATGAATTAAATCATTTATTTTTCTGCTACATCACTTTACTTTTAAATCTTTTTCTTTCTTAGTATGGGAAATTTCTTTTTAACCTGTTCCAAGCCAACAATAGTATTTTTCTCAGTAAAAGGAAGTTTTTGTTATTTTTGTTTTCCCTCCCTGAGCCCAAAGTGAGTTAAATATATTCTCTTGGTTGCTTCTTAGTAAGAATCTAGTGGAACTCCATGTATCTCCCTCAGATATTATCTGCCAATAAATGGCCTACCGGCAATCCCTCTGTTTATTAAATTTCTATAGTGGTTAATTGTCCTTGATGGATTAATTACAAAGGTTGGGAAAATGTTGTGTTATGAGTTATATTACCCTTACTACATTTCCTTTATACTACATGGCCTTTATAATTCAGGAAAAAAATGTGTTCACATATGCCCAAATATAAAAAGATTAGAAATGAGTGAGTTTAGTAAACTATTTTTTCAAAAAGATTTATTCTTTTTGACAGAGACAGAGAGACAGAGACAGAGAGAAGGGGGACGGCCTAGAGCAGTCTCCATAGTTGCATGTCATCAGCTTTTGACATGGTTTCATTCCACACAGGTGGGCGAGGGCTGGGCAGGTTGGGGACTGGGCTAGGAGCCTCCCACATGGGAGGCACACCCCCTTGAGCTAGGGGCTGAACTGGGGGAGTGAGAACCAAACCAGGGGACTCCCCCATGGGAAGTACACCCCAGTTCAGCATATAGGTCCACACGGGCCGGGGCTCCAAAGTGAGCTCTCAAGCCACTGAGCCATCCCAGCTTCCCTGAGTATAGTAAAATTGATCTCTTTTAGAATCCTGCCTTATTTAAGGGCTGTGTACATAAATGACCCATTCAGAGTTGGATCCCACATTAATTCAGGTTATGCTAATAAAGTCAAATAGGCATAGTCTTTCAAATATGCTCCATTTTTATCTATACACTTTATCTGTACTTTGGCCTTCTGGTTTAGTATGATGTAGGGCCATAACATTTTAGAACTGTAATGGCCATTCTTAATTATTCCTGCTATAAACTATGTAAACACTATAACTTTGTTCCACAGATTTTCATTATAAAGTTTTCTATATAAGTATGCTTGTTAATTA
>PVKE010051785.1:0-10534 GCA_004027555.1 Craseonycteris thonglongyai | reverse complement strand
GGCTTTCCTTTTATAGGTTATGGTATTCTTTTCCCTGGCTGTCTTGAGACTTCTTTCTTTGTCTTTGACCTTTAATATTTTCAGTATAACGTGCCTTGTAAAAGGTCTGTTAGGATTCAAGCAGCTAGGGGTCCTGTTTCCTTCTTGGATTTAAGGTTCCAGTTCTTTCCATAGATTTGGAAGTTCTCATCTACTATTTGTCTGAGTAAATTCTCTGTACCCATCTCATCCTCTGCTCTCTCTAGAATACCTATTATTCTTATATTATTTTTTCTAATGGAGTCAGATAGTTCTTATAGATATCTTTCATTTCTTTTAGCTTTTATGTCTCTCTCTTCTTCCTTCTGTGACATTTCCAAATTTTTGTCTTTGAATTCACTAATCCTTCTCTCCATCTGGTCAGCTCTGCTTCTTATGCTAGCTATTTCACTTTTCATTTCTTTTATTGTGTTATTTATCTCCAGAATTTCTATTTGTATCTCTTTCATAGATTCCATTTCCTTTCTGAGGTCACTTAGCTCCTTCTGTATACTCTGCCAGCTTTCTCTGATCTCTTTGAGTATTTTCATAATTGCAACCTTGAATTCTCTGTCATTTAGCGCATATAATTCCATATATTTTCTGGAGATTTTTCTCTTTCTTTCTGAGCTTGGTTGTTCAAAGGGGTATACAACACTGTTGTAGTGTTTTGGTTGCTGGACATGAGGCCTTTTGTGCAGTAGATGTGAATGCATCTTTTTTTTATTTCCCACCTGGTATTAGTGTCGTATAAAATTTCCTCTTATTTATTTTGTTTTCTCACAGCGGAAGACTTCCTAGTAGGTGGGCTTCTTTTTGAGTCAGTTGCTCTGGCCTCTGTGTGCCTCCTCTTTGGGAAGGTATGGTGGGCGATAGTATTCTATACCTCCAAGATCCCACTGATGTCAGAAGCTGCCACACCTAGATTCCTCTGCTGGCTTCAGCAGGACAGGTGAGGGTGGGGCTTATTTGGACAGGGGCAGGTCTGTTTGCTTCACATGGTAATGGAGGCTTCCCTCTGCTGGCTTCAGCAGGAAGAGTGGGGGTGGGGTATGTTGGGAAAGGTGCAAGTCTGATTGTGTCACAGGGTAATGGTGGGTTCCCAGCAGCAGCTCAATGAAGGCAGGCCATGGGCGAGGCCTGCAGGGTGAGCCCTGTGAGACAGCATGGGGAAGCAGCCAGGCTTCATTTTCAATATGCACATTGCTCCAGTTGGAACCTCACCTCACTGAGGGCCACTCTGCACCTCAGCCACCTACACACTCCCAGTGTCGGCACTAAAGCCCCTGGAATACCCACCTCTGGCTCCAGTTGCCGGCCTCACACTCCGTGGGCCCCCAGCTCCAGCTGCCTGACTCAAACTCCGGCAGCCAGATCTTTGCTCCGGTCACCTGCACCAATCTCTGGCTGCTGCTGTTGCCTCACTCTGGCCTCCTGAACCACACAATGGCCACCCTCACCATGCCATGGCTGCTCCACCTGCACTCCCACCAGGGCATTTCACCACATTCAGCTGCACCCGCTTTTTCTGTCCACCCTGTGCTCTGACCGTCTACACCTCCACCTCTGTTTGTTCCAGGCCTCCAACCCATCCAGAGTTGTTCTTCACCTCAACCCGCACCCATGCTCTACCTCAGTCAGTCTCTCCTCTGCTAGACTAGGGTCAGCCTCTGGGTTGGTCACTGGGTTGATCTCCGGGTCATGCTCCATGGTGTGTCTACACTCTGCTCCCTTTCTTTTTCTCTCTTTTGCATCCATTTCTCCAGCTTTAGGTATTTTCTTGGGTCCCGCAGCCAAGGCTATGCACTACTTAGGGATTCTCTGGTTGGATTTTAGTTGTTTAAATTGTTGTCTTTCCAGGAGAGATTTCAAGAGCTCCTCTTACACTGCCATCTTGATGACATCTCCTCCTCCTGAGCTATCTAAGTCCTATAATTTTTTATCCTTCTTTCCTAGTTCACATTGATTTAGTATCTTTGTATCCATTGTGTATAAGACAACTGAAGTACATTAGAATCCTGGGGTTTACTCTGTTGCAGACATAAGGAAAAGTGATAACAAGAAGAAAGCACAACTCATGAGTATCTCACCTGAGAATTGAATGTTGAACCAAAAAGCAACATATGACATGTATTAACACTCCTCCAAAAATACTATATCACCTACACTTTTCTGTCTTGTAAGCCAATGTTTAATCTACCATCATACTCTAATCACCTGAGTACAGTTAGTACACATGTTTTGCACCCAGTAATGTTGGGTGCCCCATACTAGTGTTAGATAAATGGTAATCATACCCAGATGCAATTTAGTCTGAGAATGCCATTAGGTTTCCCACAGCCTTTTTTATCTGAGGAGTGAGGGGACATTCCCAAATGAAACTTGTATTCACCATGTGATACCCATTATTTTTTTCTATTATGATTATTATTATTTCATCCACAAAAACAAGGGTGGTTTGTGTTTGTGATTAGCATACTGTGGCATGTTGAACATTTTGTCCATTATAACCAGGGGTCCTTCTAAGCATTTGATCATTAAAGTTTGTAGTTACAGTGATCAATCTGCTGGGAAACACTAGCACACTACTAGAGTTTTATTTAATCATTATCAGTTGGTCCAGCTCATCATATTGTGTGAACAAAATGTATCTGAGAGCAATGCCACTCAGGTTTTCAGGCTGTCATTCAGTATTTTCAGGTTCACAAAGCAAGGATTGTCTCAGCAAACAGTTTCTCCCCTCTGAGCATCTAATGCAATTGTTCTAAGTGAAAATATTCTCTTGCTTTGTGCCTATCTCAAGGTTTTAACACAATGTTGGATTTTCCTCATTGCATTGCCCACTTATTTATTCCTTTACCCTCAGCTGCTATTTCTCCTTTCCATTTCTTATTTATTTTTACCTAGAATGTACACCTTTGGAAGGATGTTGATTGACCACTGTGCTAGTCTAGATTGCTGGCAGCAACACTAGCTCTAGCAAGTGCCTTTTCCTGTCCACTCCCACTGGTATAGGTCAGGGTCACATAAGTATAGAACTAGTGGGATCTCTTTAGCATCATATATTTGAACTAAACTATCAGTCCTAATTTGCCAGATGGAGTAAAGGCAAAATCCACCCCATCAGTTCCTTAGAAATTCTGAGCTTGTTTTAGGTATCATCCCTGCTTACAGCACCCACAGTAGCATTTCTGGTCCTGGGACTGATGTATCAGGGAGGAAATAAGAAAGTTGAGATGATGTGGATAAGAATTAAATAGTCACACCAGAATTCCCTCCCTTTTCTCCAGTCACTCCCAAAAGTGGAGTAATCTATCCAGCGGGGACTTTCTCTTAGGCCTCCTCATGCGGCATAACACTGATGAAGACAAGTAAGCCAGCCTTTCATATCTTTTCTTCCCCCCCACCCCCATTTAGAAAGCAAATGTTTCAACAACCTTTTCCAATTCTCTTTCAAACTATTACTCTGAAAATGATAACAACATATGTCTATTTGATGTGATATCTCAATGCATTGTTGGCAACTGTGGGCTATGAAATGCATTTCTTGATCTGAAAAAAAAATGTCACTCAGAGGCCCAAATTTGTAATTTTCTGTTCCAATCCTTTAATAGTATTTTGAGCATTTGTATTTACCACTGAATATGCAAACCCAGTCGAGTAAGTGTCTATTCCCGCTTGGCCCAGGGCTACTGGCATCAGTCTAATGTAATCTACTTGCAGGCTATGTGCAGGCCCTTACCCTAGTTAATTTTTCTAACAGCTACTTGCAGTCTGTCTTTATTGTTGGTGGAATAGTTCTTGTTGGCATTTTGAGCCTTTCAGAGTGCAAGAAAAATATGTCTAGATTCAGCCCATCTCTGCACTGTTGAAGTCTCCACCATGTTCAATTGTTTTCTGAACCCAGGTTACCACCTCAAGAAAGTGTACCAAAAGTTGTACCTGGTGGTTCCAATCACCCTCTGAACCTGGTAGTATTATTTTTTGTTTTGTTTTGTTTTGTTTTTCTGATGGACATCCATATATCCCACTTTAATGCAACCCTTAAATTCCCAGAGTGATTCTTATATGGTCATGCCCCACAAAGGCGTCCCTTTAATAGCCCAATTTTCCATTTTCTATCTACCTAATTATACAGCTATGCCACTGACTACAGCCCATGAGTCAGTAGAAATCCAAACAAAGGGGCTTTTACCAATCCTCAAGCCTTCCATCACTGCTTAGAAAACAGTATCCAATTCAGCCCATTGAGACTATTCACTTTTACCATCTTTATTCAATCTTTCCATCTGCTAGTCTTAATGTGGTAGCTTTCCAAAAGGAATGTTGTTCATTCAACTTGGAACTGCTATTTGTAAACCAAATAGCTCTTTCTTGTTCAATCAAGAGCTGTTCATAGGGCACTGTCCAAAAGAATATTGGTTTTAGCCATTTTTCAGGTGGCTCCAAAGTTGGTCCTAGAGGAAAAGAGATGACCTGCTTATGAATATGGTGGATACTTCATTGCATTCCCCTAGTAGCATGTTCCTATATAACCCATTTTCATTTTATTATGAAACTCTTCTGAGCCCTGCCTTCCTTATTAGTATTTTTCTGACATCACTCAAGACTTTATGGGTATCTCAGGTTTCATAATTGTTTTACATTTGTCAGTCATTGAGGCAGTCTCAATTAATGCTCAACAGCATACTAATAATAGTCTCTCAAATGGTGTGTACTGGACAGCAGCATCCGGGAATTTCCTGGTCCAATGGTTGTATTGGAAGGTACTCATGGGTTTTTGCCATAATCTCTAATATGCATAAATATTAGTGACAGACATTTCCAAAATCATATGAGTGGGGGATTATGAGGCCCAAATGTGCTAAGAGAGTTACCACCTTTTGTAATTCAGACATAGCTTGCTTTTTTTCAGGTTCCTACTCATATACAGCTTTCTTTACAATCGTCTTATAAATGAGAGCTAGCTACATTCCCAGTACTAGAATGTGCAGTCTCCAAACTCCAAATAAACCAACCAAATGCTGGGCTTCTTGCTTGGTCTTAGGATGAGTAGCAAGAACAGTTTAGTCACTTGTGGGAAAAAAATGGTTTAAACAAACCTATTGTGATAATAGTCATATAAAAGTACTATGTACCACATATTTATTGTACCTCTTCCATGCTTAAATATACAAATGCTTGCATTGTGTTTCAATTTCCTGCAGTACCAGTACAGTAACATGCTATAAAGGTTTGTAGCCTAAGAGCAATAGGCTACACCATATAGCCTAGATATATAGTAGGCTATACCACTTAGATTTGTGTAAGTACATTCTATGATGTTTGTACAAGTATGAAGTCACCTAATGATGCATTTCTCAGAATATATCCCCATCCAGTGATGCATGAATATATTAACATTGACAATTACTGGGCAATTGTCAAGAAATGTGCTAACTTGAGTATTTTTTTTGAAGTTTTTAAAAATAATTTTTATGGTACTAGAAAGTTTCCATTGTCATATATTTAACCATTATAACTAGTTAGTTGCAGAGTAAAGATTATAACTTAAGAGAAATAGCTTTATGGAGTAACATCATCAAAATGGCAAAATAGGAGTTATCTACTGTCTTTTGCCCAAAGAACAACAATTTTGACAGTCACCTATGGATAAGAACACCTTTTTGGAAATCCAAGATTCCAACAGAGGAGTAATAGCATACTATAAGGAAGGAGTGGGTGAATAAATTGAAGAGGGTAAGAGAAATGATTTTAATTTATTTATGTCCCCTTCCTCAAAGGTAGCACTGCTCAATGCCAAGAGAAACTTTCTCACCCCATGGTCTCTCCCATAGCAGAAATTAAGGTCATGTGAGTGCCAGGTTACTCCAGCTATATGGGAGGCTGCCAACAAGAAGCACTTCTTTCTCATCTGATCCATAATTCTGAGAAATGCTAAACAACTGGGTGTCAGGTTATGGCTAGGAGAAGAGCAGTTGGGGCTCTCTGACAGCATCAAAGAAATACAGATTCTGACTTCATCAGAAGCTAGCTCATGAGCATTTGGGGATGCCATGCATGAAGATTCCCTCAAAGCTCTGTGCACCTCACTCACATAAACCTTACTCTACAGCAAATGGAAGAAGACGAAGAACAACAACAATGACAATAACAAGAAAAAAAACAAAAACAATAAGAACAAGAACAAAAGAAAGAAGGAGAAGAAGAAGAGGAAGGAGGAGAGGAGGGGAACTGAATAGTTTTTTTAATGAAAACATACAAATACCCAATGAGTACATGAAAAAATGCTCAACATCACTATCAGGAAAATGAAAACCTCACACCTTTTAGTATTACTATTATCAAAAAGACAAAAGATAAGAGTTGGCAAGAATGTGCAGAAAAAAGAACCCATGTGCACTGTTGTAATATTGGTACAACCACTATGGAAAAACAGTATGGAGGTTCCTCAAAAATATATACCATATTTTTTAACTACTATATGAACCAGCATAAAACTGAAAGGAACAAAGAAACAAAGACTCATGAACAAGCAATTGCATTTCTGAGTATATATATGTAAAAGAAATCTAATCATTGTCTGAAAAGATATCTGCATTCTCATGTTCATTCCATTATTATTCACAATAACCAAGACATAGAAGTAACCTAAGTGTCCTTAGCTGATGAATGAGTAAAGAAAATGTAGTACATATACACAATGGAATATTCAGTCATAAAAAATTCCTGCCATTTGTGACAACATGGATGGACCTTGAGGGTTTTATGCTAAGTAAAATAAGTCAGAAAGAGAAAGACAAATACTACATATCTCACTTATACATGGAATTTTAAAAGTCAAACCCATAAAAACAGGAGAGTGGTGGTTGCCAGGGGCCAAGGGTTAGAGGATATGAGATGTTTGCTAAAGGGTACAAATTTTCAGTTCTGGGAATCTAATATACAGCCTGGTGACTATACATAGCACTATATCATATTGATGAGAAATCTTACGTGTTCTCACTGCAAAAACAAAAAAGGTAATTATGTGATGTGTCAGATGTGTTAACTAACTTTATTGTGGCAATAAAGTTATTGACAATACATATGTATATTATATAATCACATTGTATAGCTTAAATAAACATAACATTATAAGCTAATTATATCTCAATAAACCAGGTGGGGGAGGTAAAAAAGAGCTTTAAGATCAGACCCAACTCCTCTCTCCTACATTGAAATCTCTATAGCTTGCCAACTTTGCCTAAGGTGTTAACAATTCCTTTGAGTCTATAGAAGGGAGAGAGCAATAACTTCCTAGAATTACTTATGGATCTTAATGTGTGTTGAAACATTTCCCAGAAATGATTAGAAAATTAAATCTATAGCTAAATGGAAAGAGCAATCCCAAAAAGCATTTTGTTATTTAGAGTATGAACAATAATTTTGCACTTTCAAAATGGCACCTGAGTAGTAGAGAAGAGAATGATAGCAAAGACAGGGAACAATAAAGTCAGTGAGGAGATTGAAGTTCAGGGCTTGGCAATAATGGCATAGCAAGGATACAAAAAAGAAAAAACATTGTGTGAATAGTTAGTAAATCTCACTGAGGGTTTCCATAATCAAGATGGAGTATTGTGATTTACTAAAGTGATCATAAAAGTCCCTCCTTGTATGTGTCAGAAATTTGTATAGAAAACATTAAATCTTTGCCATATTTCCTGAAATCATTCTCTGTATTTTAAGAATATTAAGTATATAATAGAAAAATGGGAAAATAAATTGTTCAAAATACATACACTGGCCACAAATTGTCCAAACTATTTTGTTTTGCTCATCTATATAATGCAATTTTTTTTTAATTACTACAGGGCAACGTAGCAAATAAATTCACTTAGTGCTCACTTAGGTTGAACACAAATTGGACAACATTTTGAAAAGCAATTTACAATGGACTTCATGCGGTCTGCACCATGGTCAATAATTTTTCCTGGCAGTCTGTGCTAAGGTTGAGTAGAAAATGAATATTGACAAATATGTCTGTGCCTCATGGTATAGTGACAAAACTGAAACTGCCTTTCTACTGCTCTGGGAAATATAAGTTAAAGTAATCACAGACATGGACATAAACCATTGTAACTGTGGTCATAAATGTTTTCAAGCAAACACACATTGAAAAAACTAGAAGCAGAAAAAAATTATGAAGTTGATAAAGTTTGTAAGCAATTTTCTTCTTTATTTGTATAGCTTAGATTTTATATTATTTTTTAATACAAGCAATAATTAATTAACAAAAACAAAAGAGCTCATATTGGTTATATTAATACCAGTATCCTATGTCCTTTTCCCCTGCCCTACTCTTGTGAACTCTCCCAATGTTCCTTTTGGACTCTGAAAACCTGAGCCATGAGGAGAGGAGAGGTAGAGACCTGGAGGCCAGTCAAGAACCCCAGGAGAGTAGAAATAACTCTATAATCTAGTCCTTGGAGGTACAATGGGATAAAAAGAGAACACTATTCCCAAAGGAGAGTAGCTGAAGATTCATAGGGAAGAGAGCACATGTTTCTCTGTGCAACCCTTAGGAAATAATTGGCTATTTTCAGCACCTGGATAGATAGGGGGACACAGAAGAAAATGGGAAAGAGATCAGGGCCATAGCCTCCCCTGAGTGAACTAAGCTTTCAAACAAGAGATGACCACTGTAAGAAACAAAGCTTAAGCTAACCTTTGTGGATGGCACACCAGTGGGTAAGTACATTCTAGAGATGAGACCAAAGTCATAAACAGACACCAGTTTCCAGAACTTATATTTGTTTTTTTGATCCATTCATAGCTTATCTTCTTTGCAGTTCTAGTCAAAAGTAGATGAAATAAGTTGAGCCTACTTTGGCCTGGGTTATACATCAAAGAAAAGGAGAAACCCCAAGACTTCCCTAAAGCTTTTTTGCCTAGTGCTTTCTGTAACACAAGAGAAAAGATTGGACTATTCCAGCCTGCTTTGGCCTCTTGTTTTCTGCTACAGTCAGGCAACCTTTTTTTCTTTTTTTTTTCCTGACCTGATCCTTACACCATCAGCAGGTCTCTTCAATCGATTAAATCCTTCTTTAAAGGGCTTTTTATTCAGCTTGGAAAGAAGGATATGGAGTCACTAGGAGACATATGAAAATGATACTGTGTCTCTTCTGTGGAAGGGGCAAGGAACAAAGATGAGGAGTCAGTAAGGAAGTTTAGTTTCTCACTATATAAGGAACCATGCCTGTTTCAGTGGCCATGCATCCCAACATTTTTGAACTTCTGTGTGCATGAGCACACACACACATTTATAAACAGTTCACTTTCTACATCAAACATCTCTAATATAGAATGGAAAACAGAATAGAAAACAGAGGCAGAGACATTACACTTTCTAAGTCACACAGCTAGAAACAGTACAGTTTGTACTTGAACTTAAATGTGTCTTGCTTTGATTCCAAGTTTATTTCACCACAACAAAATGTCTCTCAGGAGCCTCAGACCCACTGTTAGAACACCTCTTCCTAGGAATTGTAGGCATGTCACTAGTGTCCAAGTTAAAATACCCTTATGTGGGCTGACACAGAAAATATTTATATGAATGTTCTATCCCAGAAACTTAAAAAAGTAACACAACTTAGGTGCCACAACCTAGTAAAAACCACCATTCAAGAACTAATTATCAACTTGGTGGAGTTATTTTTATGCATATGTTCACTTCATTTGTTCCAGCCTAAAACAATTTTATTAATTAAGCTGGGTCTGGCACAAATCAAAGTTTAAAACCTGGGCTTAGTTCACCCTATGAACATTGGTTTACTTGTGATGAGTACTCACTACCTTGACCTACCCAGGCATTGAGTAATTGGGCCCTTTTCTGCTTAAGTCTGGTAGCTCATCACAATACTTTTAGAGAATACTTTATGATATTTTCCCTCTTAAAAGATAAAATTGTATATCAACTAGTGTTCTTCTTAAATCCATGTTCTATCTCTACAATTCTTGGACTTTTGAGGCATCCTCAAAGATGTTCTATGAGACAAAGAAACATGGGAAACTATTCCAATTTGCAGAATATAAATTTTTGGTCTATTCATCCTAGTGAACAGTAGAATTTAGGGAAAGGAAGCTGTTGTCATGTTGAAGAGCCTCATATTTATTTTATTTGTTTTTTATACTTACCTTTTGCACTTGATATTCTCCATGTTTCTCATACAACAAAAAGGGTTGAGTCTTTAAGAGGTTAGGCAATTCTGCCCAAACAGAAATTAAAATGAAAATCTGGAGTGGGAAAACTTGTTTGGCATATAACAAAGCTATTGCCCTGAGCTGGTACTATGGTGTGACCTTCGAAGACTTCCTTCTCTTTCCTATCTTATCCTACACTGAGAAACTTCCATTTGATCCCTGAGAAAGTGACTTCACTGACGGGACTGGCCCGTTGTTCACGAACAGCCTGAAAGGGAGAGTGAGGATTAAAAGACAGACAAACATGAAGATGGGATTGGGGGGTCTGCAAAAT
>PVKE010051784.1:0-10535 GCA_004027555.1 Craseonycteris thonglongyai | reverse complement strand
CGGAATTCTTGATGAAACAGGTAAATCGGGTCTGACCAAGAGCTCTGTTGTGAGTGATCCATAATATGGCAAAATGCAGCAAATGTAGCCAGTCTTCGAGTCAGCTAGAGTATAAACTCTGATACCCCATTTTGTCGGTTTCTTAGGATTGTATGTTATGATTTGACACTTCAAATCAGCCGGGCGCTGTATTGGTGCCTCTCGAGTTGGCGCTTCAAATCAGCCTTGTGCCACAGCAGTGCCGCTCGAGTTATAAGAGCTACAATCGCTTCAAAGTCCATGGTACATGGAATTCCACCCCAGATATTACGAGCTATCGACGATCGACCAAAATTGGCCTGTTGATCGCAATCGACTTGTTGGCCACCCCTGATCTAGTGCATTCTTCATTTTAGTTTTGGGTTCTTTACTTCAGACTTTTTTTTTTTAGTAATTTTTTTATTCTTTTTTATGCTTGCTATTTCTTTGTTGAAATTCTCTCTAAGTTTCTTGAGCATCCTTATAACCATTGTTTTGATCTCTGTATCTGGTAGGTTGTTTGTCTCTGTTTTGTTTATTTCCTTTTCTTAAAGTTTCTTTCTGTTCTTTTATTTAGACCATATTTCTTTGATTCCTTATTTTGGCTGCCTCTCTGTTTGTTTCTATGTATTAGGTAGATCTGCTATGGCTCCCAATCCTGCCAGGTGGCCTTATGTAGCAGGTGCTGTGTGAGGCCCTAGCAGCATCTCCCTCCCTCATCACCTGCTCTGCATGTTCAAGGAGTGTTCCTTGTGTTCACTGTGTGTGCACTCTTTTGATAGTAGAACCTTAATTACTATTGACATATCAGTGTATAGAATTGATCAACAGGCTGATTGGAAAATTAAGACAGTTCATTCATTCTCCTTGATCCTATTTTATATTGCCTATGGAAAGCAGGATTCCACATGCCATGGAATTACTTATGTTCAAAGGACTTTAATCGTATAATAAATGTGCAACCTCACAACATCCTAATTTTCTTAAGTATGTATCTAAAGAAACAATATTGTGCTATTGTGCTTTCTCACTAATCTTACACTTTTACATGATTAAACTACACAAATAAATATTTCTAAATACATTGTTTTACATATATGTCTCACAAGGTTTTCTAATTTATTCCATATTAATTCAGGATGTAATATTCCTATGTTACTCTACAGCTCTTGGACTATATCCCCTTAGATATTTCTGTGCCTCTATTTACCTCTATTTCTCTATTACCTGAAGTCTTATCACTTTTCTCCTGTGTTCTCACCCCTATTCAATAAGGCTGCCATATAATGCACCCTAAAAAAATAGTGAGAACTATAACGATTAGCAGATGACAATTTCTTCTTTGTTATAAACCATGGAATAGTTGCCATTGAAATAGTTTTGGTTGACATTATTATAAAACCAGTCTTATTTCTAGTCCAGCAAAATGTCATGCTACCTCTTAATAAAAACACCTTTTAAAAATATACAGAATGCAGACTCATCCTAGATATTTGACTATATCAGTGTTTATAGTTGTCCTCTCTAATCAAAATCAGTGGGACATTAAAAATTTAAAAGAAAATTGTATGTATTCATTGTGCAGGTATTATATTTCAGTGTTCATTGTAAAAATAAATTTTACTTCATTGAGTCTTAAAGTTGCCCTGGGTTTGGAGAGTTAATGGTTAAAAGACATAGACTACTCAAAATAATCATACACATTATTTTTTTTTAAACATAGGAGTGTATGCTTATCTTGAAATGATGGCTATAGTCACTAGAAAATGCTTCATTCTTTAAATATTCTTCTATTATAACTCAAACTATAAATTTGTGAAACATATAGACCCAAGTGACAAAAGAATACTGTATAGTGTTTCTTACAGATCAGTAATGTTGAGTTGGGTTGGTCTGAATCTTTCTGAGTTGAAAGATTAAAAGCCATCTTTTAATAATGTCATAATGGTTAAACCAAACACATTTGGGGCAGGAATAATTCAATTCAACTAAAACATTATAAAAATGAGAAAGTACTTTTTAGGCAATTATTAACTAAATTGTTTCTACTCTTTACAGCTACCAATAGTTGCAATTTGGGAAGTAACTAATTTAGAAATGTGTCTATTTTTAAATCATTCTTTATTTACCCATTTAAATCGTAATTTTTTTTTGAAAGGGTTGAGACTAATTGGGTAAGGTCTTTGAGTATTGTCCATCAGTCATGCAAATGTGAAATTAACTAAAGTTATGATAAGCCCCAGAAATAAAACACTTACCCTCCTTAGAAGATAATTTGAAGCCTTCAGGAACTGAGAACCTGGTATTGGATGGTTATAAAAGCAAACAAACAAACAAACAAAAAATGAAAAGGCAAAATTATCACATGTCTGGAGGTGTGTTTACACAGTTTAGCTAAAGTCACAGTCAGCCTTCCTACAGATTTTTAAAAATCTAAGCTTTCTCAAAAGCCTTAAATATTTATATAGTATAAAGTGTTAACTTTATGGTGAGTGTGAAGGTAAGCCACCTATCAGACCTTGGCTAGGCTTCTGCCATTAGCAAGACTCCTGTCCAGTGACCTCACACAGTTCCTAGACTGGCACCTAAAGTGTCCTCTGAGTTCTCCCAATTTTGACCTCCCATTCCTCTCAGTCACTACTTACCTTTTTT
The DNA here is from genome assembly GCA_004027555.1 of Craseonycteris thonglongyai. Classification (NCBI taxonomy): domain Eukaryota; kingdom Metazoa; phylum Chordata; class Mammalia; order Chiroptera; family Craseonycteridae; genus Craseonycteris; species Craseonycteris thonglongyai. The sequence continues at coordinate 7,865 of PVKE010051784.1, read as the reverse complement.
CCCCATGTACCAATATTATAGATCAATATTCCTTCTTATTGTTCCACACTATCAGCCTTGGTGATATTCTTTCACTTATTTCTTCTGGAGTGGGAACTATATTTCAGTATAAATTGAGATTCCCTCAGGTTTTTCAACTTGATTTTCAATTCTTAATTATTGACTATTTCCTATCTATCTATTTCAGTCTCACTACCCTGGCAATGTGAGTGATTTTACGTAGCTAAGGGTAAATTACTTATTAAGCTGAAGAAAAGGGTATTTAAAAAACTGTTTTTCAAAGATTTATTGTATTGCTTTTGACAGAGAGAGACAGAGAAGAGAGAACCAGAGAGAAAAGGGAGGGACAGTCACCATAGTTGCACATCATAGGTTTTTGACATAATTTCATTCCACACAGGTGGGTGAGGGGCCACATAGGGTGGGAACTGGGCCCGGGGTCTCCCGCATGGGAGGCACACCCCCATGAGCTGGGGGCCAAACCAGGGGCCTCTCAAATGTGAAGCTCATCCTGGTGACAACTAAACTAGGGCCATACACACCAGTTCAGCATAGGAGTCTGCACGGGCTGGGGTCAGAACTAGATCTTTGGACCTCAGGGCTGCAAGGCAAGTGCTTAACTCACTGAGCCATCCTGTCATCCCCAGATAATTATTAATATGCAAGATATCATTAATATATAGCTATCCTAGTAAATGGAACATCTTTTATCCCGAGGATAATGATAAGCCACTTAAGTATTTAAAGAAGGAGTAAAAAAGCATCAAGATTTCCTACATAGAAAGTTCCCTTTACCTAAAGTATAAAGGGTAGATGGTGGTCGAATCATTTTTGAGAACAGAAAATGTGGGGAAAATATTGCTTGGCCAAAGAGAAAAGGAAAGGTCCAAAATGAAGGCAGTAACAACAAGGATGGGCAGGCAGTTTATATCAGAGTAATATTAAGGAGATTTAAAAACTTTATTTTGGGGAAATAAAAGAAAACAAATAAGAATAACAAACAAAGAAGAATTAAGATGGTGTCCTCCATACATAAGCAGCTGAATGACAGTATCATTGTCAGATGTGAAATACAGGAAAAAGTTGCCTATTTGAGCAAAAATTATTATGAGTTCAATTTTGGACAAACTGAATTTATCCTGGTGAACATATATATGTATATACAGTTCAGCTAGAGGCAATGAATTAGAAATTCTTATTTGGACAGTATCTACATTTATATGATAGTTGGTTCTCCGGGTGAGAATGACAAGAGGATGGAAAGTTTATCGATTGAACAATGAGCCAGGGACAGACATTTTTTCTCTCCTACCTTCTCTACAGAATTATGAATGTCATTGATGAAGTGAAACTCCCCTACATTTCTCAGTCTACTCCATTGGGATTTGGGAAGAAAGACCTTTCCTTGATCCAGTGCTATCTGTGAGGGATTTTTATTTTTCAGTTATTTTATTGTTTTTGAGAGAAGGTGAGAGAGAGAGAAGCGGGGGAAGGCCCACAGTAGTCTCCATAGTTGTACATCATTAGTTTGTTGGTATAGTTTTCATTCCACACAGGTGGATGTGAGGCCGCGTGGGGCAAAACTGATTTGGGGGCCTTCCTCAAGAGAGGCAAGAACCTTTGCCTCCAGCCTGGTGATTACCTATTTTGCACCGCAGTTTAGCATGTGGATTTCCAGGAACCAGGATTGGGACTCAACCTCCGGACCTCACAGTTGCAAGGCAAACGCTCAACCTGTTGAGCTATCCGGCATCCCCGTGAAAGATTATTTACATCACTACTTGAACACTAGCCAGATGTCTCAAAAGAAGAAACATGATCAAATGAAATGTGAGATCTATCAGTGTCATCAAATACAAATTGAAAATGTTGTTAGTGGAGCTTCCATCAAAATGCAATAACAAAATGCCTAAGAATATTCTCAGTAAAACATATATAGTATATATTTGAAGAAAGTTTCCAAATAAAAAATTTAATTGAGAAATTGGATAGCTATGTCATGCTTTAGATAAAAAAGGTACATATTTAAAGACATATTTTTATTCCCAATTATTGCACTTATTTAATTTATTTTCATTTAGAATAGAAAATGAAGTAAATTTTAAGAAAGTTGAAATTATAATTTAACATTTTATATGTTAAAAACATATCAGAAGAGCAATTTTTGAAAAGAAAATCTAAGGGATATGCAAGACTAGGCCATCAGAGATTATGTATGTTATAAAACTACAATATTTAAATGAGCATAATACATTAGATATAGCTGAGTAACACAGAATACACATATGAAAATTAGATCTTATTTTCCATAAGAACTAATAGATGTTATAGACATCAGAAACCATTGAGCAAGGAAAATATTTACTAAAACTGCTTGGTAATCAGTTTGTTAGTTAGAAAATAACGTACTCATATATTCATCTCATATATTATACCAAAATGAGATATGAAATGCAAACATTTTAAAATAAATTTGGGAAGATATAAAAATAGTAATTCATTAAATCTATTGAGCAAACATAATTTTTTAAACTTAAATATGATAAATTATAATAAAATAAATCTTACGTCCACAAAATTAGAACCTTATTAAAAATTCAAGATTAAATAATACAATTAAAAAGGTAACATTAAAAGACTACTAATATTAAACTATATTAAGGTTTCACAAGTCAGTTTAAGAAATAAATTCTGTATTCTCACTACATTAGCAACCAAATGGTTAACAAACATATGAGAAATATCACTTATCATTATTCAAAAGACAAATAAATTCAAATATAAATTTTAAATTTATTTAAATTAAACAAATATATAAAACTATAAGGCAGAATAGTAAATTTATGCTCAAGTATAATGTAAAATTATTTCAGAAACAATTTGAGTCAATTATAAAATTTGAATATATTTATATAATTTAATCTGATAATTTTACTGTAGAAGTCTATTATAAAAAATTAAATATAAACTCTGAGATTAAATAAAACAAAATAATAAAATTCTCATAAATACTGATGACATAATTGTTCGTAAGAAGAAGTAAAACAACCTGTGATGGTTATGTGTCAACTTGATTGGATCATGCGTTGCCCAGATATTTGGTTAAACATTATTTCTGTATGTGGTGTGAATGTGTTCCCAGGCAAGATTAGTGTATAAACTTGCAGACTGAGTAAAGGACTTTTCCCTTCCAAATGTGAATGGGCATTAAACCTGCAGAGAAAGGAAGAATTATCTCTTCTTTGCCTGACCTCTGAACTTCTGAGTCTTCTCCTGCTCTTGGACTAGAACTTATACCACCAGTATTTACAGTTCTCAGGCCTTTAGAGTCGAATTGAAATTTAAAATATAAACTCTGCTAGATGCCCAGCTTGGTAACTACCGATTGTGTGACTTCTCAGCCTTCATAACCAGGTGAGTCAATTTCTTCTCTCTCTCTCTCTTTCTATCTCATCTCTATATCTATCTATCATCTATCTATCAATCAATCAATCTATTATCTATCTATCTATCTATCTATCTATCTATCATCTATCACCTGTCTGTCTATCATCTATCACCTGTCTATCATCTATCTATCTATCTATCTATCTATCTATCTATCTATCTATCCCATCTATCTATCATCATCTATCTTTTTATTCTATGTGTTATGCTTTTTCAGAGAACCCTGGATAATAGCCAAGGTAAATGCTTATGGTAAGATCATGATTAAGTAATGTAGATATGTACATTTAATGAGCTTTTATGAAGCCATTAAATATTGTAGAATAGGTGTTAGTTCTTGGAAAAAGTACGTTATTTTCACAAGTAAAATGGAAGGTTTGTAGTTATATATTCACTATAAACAAAAAAACAAACAAAAACAAACACACACATATATATAATATACAATATACTATATGTATAGGCTGTCTGGAAAGTATCGAGCCATGTACTATGAGAAACAGAGGCATTTATTTTTGGACAGCCCTCGTATGTAACTATCATATAGCAGAGAAATGAGTATAAAAACACGGTTTACTACCAGATGATGAAAACATGGGTGACATTTTTTAACTTAAAATGTATATTTCAGAATAAGTATTTATTAATTTTAAAATAAAAAATTACTTTATTTTAACAGAGATTTATTAACCTGCTAAAAATATTAAGTAAATTTGATAAAGCATATGCTGTTTTATGCCCTGAAAGGAACACAGGAGTGCTCAGTAGGGACTCACACATAAGTATTTACACAGCTACCTACTACCCAGATACACTCATTGAATAATGGAAACCACTGGCCCGTTTGACTGCTAGCGCTCTCACAAACACTGGTGTACTTAAACCTCATTTAAATGTGGCCCCTTAGGCAGGATGGGAGAACATTAAGAGCTAAAATGCCAAGAAATCACTTGTCTTGGCATAAAATGGCCCTCAGGCAAGAACTACCCCAAAAGACGATGAGATGGCTCATTATACACAATTTTTTTTTTAACTAATATGTGCCTCAGTTTGCTCCTTTACTGAACAATAAATGACATCCTTGAATACAAACTCTAACAATCACATTCACGATGTTTTTCTCTCAAGCAAAGAAAAGCATGAACTATCACTAAGAAAAATTTTAAAGAGAATAACAATTTTAGAAAAAAAATAATTTGAGGGAAGCCAGAATGGCTTAGCGGGTTAAGAGCTCACTTTGCAGCCCCGGGGACTGAGGACCAAATCCCGGACACGGCCCGTGTGAACCCATGTGCTGGACTGGGGTGTGCTTCTCATGTGGGAGGCCCCCAGTTTGGTTCTCACCCCACCCGCACCCCACCTCCCATTCGGTTTCTGGCTTGAGGGAGATTGCCTCCTATGTGGGAGGCCTTGGCTTGGTTCTGGCCTTGAGCAGCTCCCGGCTCCCGTCCTCCTGTGTGGAATGAAGCCATGTTGAAAACTGATGAAGCACAACTATGAAGACTGCCCTGGGCCTCCCCCCTTCTCTCTGTCTCTCTCTGTCTCTGCCTCTCTCTGTCAAAAAAAATCTTAAAAAAAATAATAATTTGGGGGAAGCCGGGATGGCTCAGTGGGTTGAGCGCTCACTTTGCAGCGCCGGGGACCAGGAATCGAATCCTGGCCCCGGCCCGTGTGGAACCATATGCTGAACTGGGAGCTCCCCCAGTTCAGGTCTCTGTCTGTCTCTGTCTCTGTATCTCTCTCTCTCTCTGTCAAAACTAAAAGTAAATAAATAAAATATATTAAAAAAAAATTTGAAAGTCGAAAAAGCTATGGGTATTTTTGAACACCACCCTAATCTAGAAAGGAAGATCAACACACATTATTCACTTATGAAATTTGTATTACAAAATGAATGCTCATCTTTCCAGGAAATGTCAGTAATTTGTTTTTATTGCATTATTATTATAAGTGACCTCTATTGACCAAACCTGATTCCTTTTTCATGAACCTATAATGTGGAAGTATGATTTTAAGATATTGATATGCAGTTAAGTTTTATGAATGTAGGACTATATTAAATTTTACCTAAAAATCATAAATACATAATGTAAAATGTAAACCTGTTTGCCATTGCAGCATTGCTACATTTTTGGTAGCTATGTGTATTTATGCTCTAATGTTTAATGCTATAAAACTACAATCCCCACTGACTTAGGAAACTCATCTCCAGAGTAGTTTTTCCTTCATTGACCCTGAGTTAAGAATGGTGTGATGTTGGGTGCCATCTACCCTATTTCATCTCTTACATACTAAAGAAACAGTCCTCTGGCTCTTTGGTAAAATAGGTCGGATAATGAATACTTTCATTCTACCATGCTTACCTCTCTAGACATTTTACCCCCTTCCACAATATTCTGTTAAGGCAAATTTTGCACCTTTCATATACTGGCAACCAACATTTTCCCAAACTTTAAATGGCAATGCCAGTAGAAATTTAGGATAAGCTCTATAGTCCATATTTACAAATTCCCCCTTACACAGTCTTTTATTCTGTATGCACCCATCACTTTGTTCATTTAACAGCCTCAAAATTCTATTCTTGGTGCTCTGTCTGTACATATTTACATGGAAATGATTCTTTTCCTCCTAGAGGAGGTACAGTAGTTTACTAACTTTTATGCTACTTATTGGTCTAGAAGTGATAAGGGGTGGTGGAAGAAAATATTAAGGTCATATCATCTTAGGAAGCATTCATCTCAGAAGAGGCTTCTGCAAGGTGAAGGAAGGCTGTTATCCTCTCGCAGGATGTGGGGCACTTCCACAGCCTTGGAGGGTTCAAGGGATTCTTAGGAATTCCAGATTCCCCAGTGTATCCCTGCAGGTGTTCCCATCCCATTTAGCTGAGGCCCAGTTTTTGTTTTTTATTTTTTGTATGTAGTGGTTTTTCTTTGGCATAGTAATTATATCAAGAATGGGAATCATGCCTTCTCTGTAATTCATCTACTCTCACAACTAGATCCAGGGTCTGGTTTTAACCTAATAAGCTTTTCAGTTTCAGGAAAAGAAGGTCTCTTCAATTACTTTCAAAAATACGCTTTGACTTTCCCACTGTACAAAAGTTATCTTTTGGCTGATTTAAGTCCGTAACTTTTATTTAGCGTATCAATGGAATTTAAAACCTAAATATTTCACCATCTTTATAATTAACCTTACAAAGTTGGCAGTGTTGATGATGGAAAGTTAGGTTGGCAGTCACAAAAGAAAGAAAGGATCCAAAGGGATTTGGGCAAAGAATTGACAATGATAAAATATTGTAATGTACTTTACTTCTTACATAAATAATGATAAATTAAACAGTCTTAAATTTCTGGGTAAAATATGTATGTTTTGTAAATAAACTTTCAGATAATTCTGCCAAATTACTTGAAGTATGAGTACTTGACCCTACTTTTCATATTGGTTATGGTAAATGAGAAGACAAGTAACAAAAAGCCCACATAGCAGTTATTGCAATAATTCATTTCTTAAAAAGTATTAGTGTATTTCCAAAAACAAGGGATAGTCAGGTGTACAGCACAGTCTCTATGATCAAGTATATAATGGGTGATCAATTAGTGCAAGCTCCTTGTTTTTACTTATATATATCACATAATTTATGTTAAACAATTTTAAAGAAGATCTTACAGATTAGTAATTTTTTTCATGTATTGACTGGATAACATTGATGAGGTAATCAATTCATCACCAAAAGAATTTATTTGGGAAAAGTTAAAAAAAAAAAAGTACCGAGAGCCTCAGAACGTGCATTCCTGGTCGGCCATGTGCATGGTCTGTCACGGTTCCAAGATGTAGGATACACATATATATGACACAGGAAGTTGAAACCATAGAGTTTACAAACACTAAGTTAAGACCATAGAGTTCCTAGCCTGGTCAGATTTTTTAAAGTGCCACTTTATCATTCCACCCTTTTAATCAAGATCGTTCATTAAAAGCATCTCTGATCAACAGTCTGATCTTCAGTCTTCAGCTTTTTGTTCCTTGATGTCAGGAAGGACCTCCTTTGGGTGTCATCTCTCATATTAGAAGGAAAGTTTATGGATCGGAAGCAGCTCCTGTTCAGGGTTAAGAGGTAGCAGGAGCAGAACTAGAGGAGCCTTCTGCAAATCATCAAGAGGAGTTAGAAGGTGATCTGTCAGTGTCAAGCAGTCATGAGGCCCTTCCTCAGTCTCAAAAGGGAGAAAAGTAGCTGGATTAAGATTGTTGCTTGTGTGGGGAGCGGGGAGTGGGCACCAGATATATCGGGTTGGAGTGGGACCTGATTCTGGGAGCTGGGCACATAATGGGATGCATGGGTGATGTGATGTGGAGTTGTCCATTGAAAAACTGTCTGATTGTTACCAACCAATGTCACCCCATTAAATTTAACAATAAAA
>PVKE010051783.1:0-10535 GCA_004027555.1 Craseonycteris thonglongyai | reverse complement strand
TTATGGAGCAGAAACCAGGCCAAGTTAATGTGAAGCAAAGATTTATGAGTAGAGGGAAAAACAATGCTTGGACAAAACTAAATGTTTCTCAGTATCACTCTGTTTTTAAAGATTTATTTTTATTGTTTTTGACAGAGAGAGAGAGAGACAGAGACAGAGAGAAGGGGGAGGGCCCAGAACAGTCTCCATAGTTGCACATTATTCGTTTTTCCACATAGTTTCATTCCACAGGTGGGAATGGGACCGCACAGGGCAGGAACTGGGCCGGGGTCTTCACCCCCGTGAGAACTGAACTGGGGGTACTCCCCAGTTCAGCATATGGGTCCACATGGGCCAGGGTCGGGATTCGATCCTCGGTCCCCAGGGCTGCAAAGTGAGCGCTTAACCCACTGAGCCATCCGGCTTCCCCTTTTTTTTTAAAGATTTATTTTTATTGTTTTTTACTCTGTATTTAGCAGTGTGCTTGCTCTGAGCTCTCATGTATGCTTAATTCTCATGATAACCCTATGAAGTTATAACTGGTAGAATTCATTTTAGAGATAAGGAAGCAGAGTTCAAAGGAGGTGATTGGCTAAGGCCACAATAAGTAAGAAAGCCAAGATTCAAAATTCAGATGTCAAGATGTCAAGTTTGGAGTTCTTTGCATAGAAGGAAGCTGCATTATCAAAGTGAGATCTGAGATGTTGTTTCTCTAAAAGTAGTAACAGTCAAGTTGGTACCAGTCTGATTTTAATCAAATTAAACACACAGTTTCTCTGGCTTGGTTGGTTGTTCATACCGTTTATTTGAAAATAGCACTTTCAGCGGCTATGAAGCTGAAAAGATCCTGGCCGGGCGAAGATGTCAGATCTCATCCTCCCAGCCATTTCATTTGACCCTCCCCCAAAGGCCCTTAATAAAATGGTTTGATAAAAAAAAAAAGACAAAGAAAATATCCACAACTTCCCAACATCTGGTGCAGAGTGGAAGCTTATGAACACATTTCCTCCGCTTAAGATGTGTGAACTGCCCCTGTGAGCCACCTTGGAAATTGTGATAAACCTAGAAATTCTACCTTCAGGTTGAATCTTCCTTTCTTTCAGAAGTCCAGACCTCTTCATCATCCAGGGGAGCCTTATGCCTTTTTCTTGTCTGCTTTGTTCTTATTTTTAAAGAGAAGAAATGTGGCTCCTACATTCACAATTTAGAATCTGGAAAGATGAATGTGTTGGTATCTTTCTCATGAATCCTCATTCCTGTTCTACCCCCTTGGGTTCTCATAGTATCTCAGACTAAGACATTGCCTAATGGCTGGCTTTGAAATCTAATTAAGTGATAGAAACAGGACCTTGGGGTGGGTCAGGATGGGTGAGTCATCATGATTCCTCTCTGGTGAGCTAAAGTCCCTTTCAGGTCTTTATGAAGAATCAGAAGCAAATTTAAGGAATCATAATCGGGGTTCACATTCAACTTCAGAGGCATAGTCACCACAACCTAGGGGAATTCATGAGAATTCTATATGGTACACACAGCTGCAATATTCCTGTTTCTCTCTCCAGTATGTGGCACAGTGACGCTCATTACTGAGCCAACGTGTGGGTTAGATTCATCGTAGTGTTGCTATTATGGAACAGTAGTTCATCAGATGACTTGAGTTGTCTTAGGAGCACAGGGCATCTTATTCAAAGTGCATAATACCCTTGGATATAACTAACTACCAGACATGCTGATTTCCTACCCTGGTGGTAACCAGACCTTGTGAACACTGGATAGGATGGAAGACATAAAAATGGTTTGGAGACTTCTGGCTTCCTCATGGACTCTATCTATGCCCATTGTCACTTTCATCTGTCTGAATTCCAGCCTCCACCTGTATACTCTGCTCCAGTAGTCTCATCTTTCTCAGGTAAAATATTAAGATAGTGCTTTTGGGAGCTACACAGTCCTCGCTCTCTACAGAGGATGATTTGGAATGAAGATTCACTGTCATAAGCTTAGTAAGTGGTTTGACTACTTTTGCTACATAAGATATATCGTTGATCAAGGGCTTACATTTCATGAGCAGAGATGAGATCACAAGATATAGATAAACCCATGAAGGTTTTAGTTGACTTCTTCCACATTCTTACTGCCTTCCTTCTACTTTTCTCTCCTCCCAAGTAGTCAAAATGGTATCCCTTTTCTTGACTCAACTTCCCTCCAACTCCCATCAGAGGAAGGGAATTTATATGGGACTTTAGTAACTGATAATACTCACTCTAAAGAATTCTTTAAAACCTAGCCTCTAAAAGTAGTTGTACATTCTGATATCGGTAGGTGAATTTGTATCCTCTAAATAAAATTTTGTTTCAGATTGAAATTTTATATGACTTGAAGAAAGTTTGCTCTGTGTTTCTTTTAATCACCTATATAGTGGGTGTATTAAGTTACTTTTTTTTTTTCCTAAAGCTGTTTTTACCAAGTGATTACTTTCCCTAATAATTAGAAACTAGTACCTAAATGACCTCCCTCTGGTGTTTGATTAGCCTGCAGGAAGTGTGCTCTGAAGATGTGCTGATTGAATAAAGGACCAAATACAAACAACAGTTGTTTAAGCATTATTTACTTTTCTTCAAGGCTGATTCCAGTATTAGACCTTCGGTAGTTAAAATGCAGATAGAGAGATAGGAAATCTTCATACTCTTCCCCTAAAAACTTTCTGTAGTCACTTTGGTTGTTTCTAGCTTCTCAACAAATTGCTCTTCACTTGAGTGAGATTTCATTGGTTCAAATGTCTGCAGATTTTCTGGTGGCCAAGAAAATGACTGCCTATAAGCTTGTAAGTGGAAATGATTTATTTATAATTAGTTTTCATAAAAGCATAAGTGAGTGAGGGTTTCTGCTTCCTATCAAAAGTACTTAACTGCCAGCAACATCAGTCATGACCTAATCTTTGGCACATGAAGATGATTTTCCAGTAGCTAGATTTACAAGGTAATGGAATGTTTGTGCTTGTAGACGTCACCTTCTCTGGCATCTGAGGATAACCTAAGATTCCTTTGGAGACCACTGTGCTACAGAAGAACCTGTGGTTCTATAAACTCTCCTCCTCAGCTACAATTTCAGGCTTACATCTGGTATACCTTCTTTCTAAATCAGATACTTTATTGAGTTTTTCTCAAGGGTAGAAGACAAATGCCATTCAGTCCCTTGCCATCATTCTTCTCCTGGCCATTCACTAGGCTGAGGGAATATTTACTCTCTTATTCCATTCCAGAGGAAGCCAGGTCTTAGGGAAATTAGTGTTTAATTTCCACACTTTGAGGTTACTTGTTTTTAGTAAGCCTACTTGACCAATAAAGGAAATTCATTAATGACTGCAATTAATTAATTCTACCTTCAATTTCTTGGTCTCTCTAACTGGAATAGCATCAGCTATGTGACGAGGTCCTCCAGCCATCAGAGGTTGTTGGGATAAAGTATAAGGGACCCACTGAACTCTGATAACAGGGTATGTGCACCATCCTTATTGCATTATTTAAATGACTGTGATTCCTGGATCTTTCCCTAAGACTTCAGTCAGGGCCCACTTGAACTCTAATCAGTAATGGTCCCTTAGCTGATACAACTCTGTAATTATGATCATAATGGGATAATTGAGATAGCTTTCTGCTGTTCTATCCTTAATAACACATATTCTTGGGCTTAGTGATGGTTAGCTTCTTTTCTTACCTTCTGAAAATTACATGTTGGCTGCATGTCATTGTTCCTATTAAAAATAGGCATTTAGAAAACAGTCACCAGTATCAGTCACCAGTCTGGTATGGGGAGAAATTTTGAAAAAGTAGAAAGACAGCCTTTCTGTCATGGTGACAGAGCTTTTCTTACTGCCTCAGCAGCTTCATATTACAGGAACCCAGTACACTTGACTTTCCCTCTGCTCATAAAAACCATGTGGGGTTCTTATATCATTCAGCCCCTTCAGCCCTATGTCTGCTACAGAGTTATGCCTGTCCCACCAGGTTGTGCTGCTTTCCTTCTCCCCAGATACTGATTCCTGTGCAACTCTTGTGAGTGATGATCTTTGCACACTGGATATGGCCCAAGTTGTCCTCTGTCTTTGCTATCTTCTCCTTTCCAAATACCATATGTAGGTGTTTTATGGAATTGGGTTCTTAGGTTATTTCCCCGGGGGTAGGGCTAAGTCGTTTGGATTTAAACCATGTGACTGGCCTGAAAGGAATGGTCATACCAGGAGGATGTGCCATCCAGTATCAAGTAAACAATTACCTTCAGGCACTTTGGATCCAGGTAAGTAACTGCTACATTTCTCTTCATGGTACCTTTATGGTGAAGATAATTTTAGAATATCAGACCTTTGGAATGGTTCAATTTCTAAGTGCTTTCTTTACAAAAGGTGTTTTGTAAATATACCAGTATAAAGGTATATTTAGAAAAAATGTGGCAAGGATTGCAGACCAAACCTCTATATTTACAGCAGGGTACAGGATGGGTGTGTTTTTACTGCTTTTGTAGCAACTTAGTGTTTCCTGGCACATTGTAAGTGCTCAGTAAATGTTTGTTGCTGCTATTATCATTACTAATGTTATTACTTAGAATTTAGTAGGGGAGGTTAGTGTGGAGATTTCTAAGTTGGGATAGAATATACTTTAAAATTCTTTTCTTATTTTTAAATTGTGGAGGTTTACTTTAAGGCTGTAAATGTTTTGCCTTTAGCTAAAACAAGGAGTTAATTACTTCTATAGCTTAATTTTAAATAATAACAGTGACTCTAGAAATTGCTTTCATTCTCAGCGGTCAGTAAATAGGGCTGTTTCCTACTAACTTGTTAGGGTACCATGAAATGCTTTGCCTGCCTAGGGCCCACTCCAGTGAACTAAGCAATAAGAAATTAGAAAAGATGATTACTGATAGATCATTCTCTATATACTGTTGCTGAAGTTCTGACTATGTAAATTCATGTGTGTGTGTAAATTCTGAATTTTTAAAATTTTGTTTTTAAATATCCTACTTGAGTTGTAAGACTGAAATGGACACTCTTCATGATACTTAACATGGGTTTTCCTTTTTTAATTACACTGCATGATCCTTAAATAGTTCTTCCTTCTCCTGGGCAAGAGTGCCTTCTAAATATTTATATAGTATTGTGTTTATTTTCTTGCAGTTGAACTGGCAATGATCATGGACCGTTTGTATGGTGGTGTCTGCTATGCTGGCATTGATACGGACCCAGAGCTGAAGTACCCCAAAGGTGCTGGCCGCGTGGCATTCTCCAATCAGCAGAGTTACATTGCAGCCATCAGCGCTCGCTTTGTGCAGCTCCAACACAATGACATTGACAAACGGGTAAGCAACTGAAAAGAAATGAAGTTTGTTCTGTGGGCCTTGGGGAGAAAAGCACCTTGTGATCATAGGTGAGCAGCTCTACCTTACGTGGCAGTAGTGCATGAGTCCATCTAGGCTCATGAAAAAGAGAACACCCTTGGTATTTTAAGGCGTTAATGACCATCCTACCTCACTCATCCCCAGGGTGATGTTACACTTATGAAAATAACCCTGCAGAATTTAGCATGCCAAACCAGTGCTGTCCAAAAGATGATGCCAACCGTATATTAATGAAGACTGAGAGCTGGTGACCTATTTGATCCATGTGGCGCTCTTAACCCTTTTACTGCCAGCGGGCCGATATATCAGCCCTCGCTGGTTGTGCAAAAACTGCCACAGGCTGATATATCGGCCGACTTTTTTTAGTTGGTTATATGCATCAAAAGTAAGGGCTTTTGACTCGGTTAAAGTCAACCCGCATAATTCTTCAATAATTCTAAGCCCCAAATGTATCTTCACCATTGGGGAAAAAACTAGATGTATTAACTAAAATTAAGGACTAGAAATAATTCAAAATCTAAAATATTGCAAAATTCCTGAAAATAGTCTTGGCAGTCTTCGCACACCCCAATGGAAATGGGCTGGCAGTAAAAGGGTTAAAACAAATTTGGACATTTAATGTTAACATTCAATATGTACATAAGTTCTGCTTTCTCTTAAAATTGCTAAATCACACATAGTAGCAATTATTGGAACCCCATAGCTGCTCTCCTCACCAGTCTCTTCTTCAGCTCCTTGTAGTTCTGCCCATACCATATATGCATATGCATTATTTGCTCTGCTCATTGGTGTTACCTGCCCAGCCACTGGAGACAGTTTTCTTACCTCTGATCTAAGAAGAGGACATGAGGTACAGTTGTAGGAAGTTGGTCTGTTCCTTTAATTTTGTTGAAAGACAAAGGTTTAGATCTCTTAACCCTTTCCCATTTAGGAAAAAAGTAAAGTGCAGCTCACTGCCGGCATTCATTTAATTTTACATAAAAATGGTTTCCGATGTGAAAATAAAATATAAATATGTCTTGGAGTTATTTCTAAGCTGGGGGAAGCTGGGATGGCTCAGCAAGTTAAGCACTAGCTTTGCAGCCCCGGACCCTGAGGATTGAATTCCGGGATCGGCCCATGCAGACCCATATGCTGAACTGGGGTGTGCCCCCAGTTCTGTTCTTGCCGGGGCCTATGTGGGAGGCTCCCGGCCCAGTTCCTGCCCTGCACAGCCCTGCGCCCAGCTGTGGAGTGAAACTATATGGAAAACTAATGCTGTCAACTATGGAGACTGCTCTGGGCCCTCCCTCTTCTCTCTGTCTCTCTGTCTCTCTCAAAAAACAACAAGAAGAACAACAAAATATATATATTGTGTGTGTGTGTGTGTGTGTGTGGTAAATTTCAAAGCATAAACTTTGAGGGTAAGGTTACGACTGTAATTCTTGAGTTATCTCGAGGTAAATGCTGCAGCCACAAGTGCTGCCTGTGAGTATTTTCTGGGCCAGTGGGAAAAGGGTTAAATCTCAGCTCTGCCACTGTTTTGAAGCTTAGGGAAGTAGAAAGTGGTAGGTGTTCGTCTGGGACCTCTGTTAGTAGATTAAAAGAGCAAGTAGGAGAATAGCATGAAATCTTGAACACTTCCCCAGGCAATTGTACAGTGGTCTGAACGTTTCCAGCAAAGACTGTTCTTGTGGGATACACTGGACTAGAATAAATAAAGTAGTAAATATGTTCTTTATAAAATTTCACCTATACTCTCTGTGGTCAACTCAGACCAATTTTGTGTAGCAGGCTTAAAGTTTCTTAGGAGATGAAGTTTCAATTGGTGATGGATTTTTTTAATATTCAGTCCTGGGGTCCCAGGATGGAGTCCCAGCCCTGGCCCATGTGGACCCATATGCTAAACTGGGGTGCGCTTCCCATGTGGGAGGCCCCCAGTTCAGTTCCCGCCTTAGGCAGCCCCGTATCCACCTGTGTGGAATGAAACCATGTCACAACTTAGATAATGTACAACTATGGAGATTGCTCTGGGCCCTACCCTTTCTCTCTGTCTCTCTGTAAAACAATACATTAAATTAAAAAAAAAAAAAAAAAGAAAAGGGACCTGTCAATTTCTTCACTGCCCTGGGACAGGAGTCATCTAAGTGGGAGAATTGGAGATCATTGAAAGTGGCAGAGCCTCTCCCCTCCCCTGCTCCAACTTCATGTTCTTAGAGACTTTTTTTTTTATTAGAGATGGAAGCCAGCTTTCATCTTGAGTTAGGCTCTTGTTTCACTATTCTGTGAACATTATACTTCCTTCCCCCAAACAGTTATTCTGTCCTCTTCTTTTTTTTTTTAAAGATTTATTTTTATTGTTTTTGACAGAGAGAGAGATACAGAGACAGAGAAGGGGGAGGGCCCAGAACAGTCTCCATAGTTGCACATCATTGGTTTTTCCACATAGTTTCATTCCACAGGTGGGCAGGGCTGCACAGGGCAGGAACTGGGCCGGGTCTCACCCTGGTGAGAACTGAACTGGGTGAACTCCCCAGTTCAGCATATGGGTCCAATCGGGCCGGGGTCGGGATTCAATCCTTGGTCCCTGGGGCTGCAAAGTGAGCGCTTAACCCTCTGAGCCATCCCGGCTTTCCCTTTGTCCTCTTCTTAATGTCTTCTTTGAACATAGCCAACACTACCTTATTTTGTCGTCTCTGGCATTTCGAGCCTCTGTTAGTTACACCCGTCAGAGATACTTTTTAAAGTTCATAGTTTCATTTTTATTTATCTTTCTCTTAAAGCTTAAATTAGAGCTTTCCAGAGAGCTCCCATTATATATTAAGCATATTAGTATTTCCTTAGGTAATGCCCTTTTTCTTTCTCAGGGGCTCTGTTCTTTGTTGTCTACAGAAAATGTCTGTCATTAGGCACACCTTCTTCCCAGAATAATCCCTCCAGGATTTTATCAGTCATCTCTCAGTTCAGATTTTGAAACTTGCTGTCCTGAAAGTTAGGGGCAGATGCTCACCTGTGCTCACAAATCCCATTTTCCTTGCTATTACAAATTCCAAGATGCTACAGTCTTTTTCTCCTTCTTTTGGATGTTAGACTAGAGTTGCCTTTAAACGGAGACGTTGGCTGTTCTTTTGTTTGTTTGTTTTTTTGAGACTTTGGCTATTTTAAATAGCATTACCCTTTATTACCTTTCTGGTCAGAAGAGCCTCCTTTGCTATCTTTGTCATGATAAATGCAGATTCAGTGGAATCAGTGAATTTAAAAAATGTTGTACACTGAATTTTAAGGAACTTCCAGTTTGTCAGCTTTAGACCCCTTTCACTGTTCACCCCACATGGAGAATGGGAGATGATGACCTGCAGCATGGCAATGCCTGGAGCCATGGAAGTTCTAGAACTGTTTGATGTGTGCGCTCTCAGGTTACCTTTCCTAGGTAAACTTTGGGAGGTGCATGAAGAAGAATTTGACTGGTATACTTTTCTTTACTTTTTTTATATTCAACTGAGTCATGGTGTGACCTTGGGCAAGCGATTTAGCCCCTTAGAGGTTTGATTTTATTGTCTCATAGTAGTAAGAGCACCAGCCTAACTATCTTAGTTTATTGCACAGATGAACAATGATAGATGAAGCAGTACTTTGGAAAGTTATTAGGCTATATAGATGCTGATTTGTATTGCAGAGCCTACCCTATGTAAATTGTACTCTTGCCCAACCATGTGTCCAATGCTAATTGTTGACTCATTTTTTTCCCCTCTGAATGTGCCTACTCAGTTACACTAGGAATCCTTAGTGTAAGAATAATGAAATAGTTGAAGTTAACACTAAAAAGAAATGAATAAAATTAACATAGGTGCCAATCTGCCAATGTACTGGTTAGATATTAGTCAAAACACACATATAGAGACTCCTAAGTTCTTCTTATAGATATAAATACCTGGATACATTTTCCATTTAAAAAATTGAAGGGGGGTTTCCTTTAATGTACATTAGAACAAAACTTGTTTAACCAGTGGCCTGCAGGCTGCATGTGGCCCAGGACAACTATGAATGTAGTCCAGCACAAATTTGTAAACTTTCTTAAAACATTATGAGATATTTTTTGTGTTTTTTTTCTTTTAGCTCATCAGCTATCATTAGTGTTAGTGAATTTTATGTGTGGCCCAAGGAAGCCAAAAGATTGGACACCCTGTCTAGAAAGAGGTGTTTTACCAATATCTTTTCTCTGATAATGAAAACATTTCAAATCTGAAATTCAGTAGAAGGTTAAGATTAAATTTTGCTTATATTCCTTTGAACTTGAACAGTGTTTCTGTGAAAAACTGGAACAGCTTAAAGAATTTAAGTACAATAAGGGTAAAAGAGGGCACCTGTACTCATTCTGTCTGTTTTAATGGTATTTTTAGAAGTGATGCCAAATGAACATTTAAGATGTGAAAGCTCTGCTAAATCCAGTTTTCTGTATAATTCAAGTCTAGGTCACTTACATATGAATGATTTTTGTAATGCGAAAAATGAGATAATTAGAAAATGAGTAATCTTTTTACATGGCCATTTTTTCTACCCTTTTGTTAACTGTGTGGTTCTGAGAAAATTTGTAAGGGTGTACAGTCAGTTGAATCTCCCTTAGTCTAACAAAAATGTGTGCTTTGACTGATATGAACAATTTCTTTATAAAAATCTGAGGAGTCCTCACCACACACAAACACAACTGTTGTTTAGCACAACTTGGTCATGTTTTCTCCCAGAAATTTGTAAGAAGATGTTTATTATAACTTGATATGCATCATGTGGTAAACATTGGTTATAGTCCGCCAACTCAGCCCATAGAGACCTTTTTATTAGTAGAAAGGATACTAGACTGACGTCAGCCAATCTGGGATTTAGTCTTCACTGTACCACTTATTATATAGCTTGAAAGAAGGATGTGTACATGTGTTCATGAAAATGCTTTTGAAAACTGGGAAGTTCTCTGTCAGTATACTGTGGCACTAACATTGATTTACATGAAACCGTGAATGGCTAATATTTGAGCTTTTCTGGGAGGTGCTTATTAGACAATCTAATTGAATTTCATGTGATAAAAGGAGTTAAATATCAATATTTCAGGCAACATAGAGATAAAGTTGATTGGTTGTGTTTTTGAAATAGGAGGAGGAACTCTCAGCAAACAGGGATCTGTCCCTATTATTAGTTCT
>PVKE010051782.1:0-10538 GCA_004027555.1 Craseonycteris thonglongyai | reverse complement strand
TGCTTTTTTGGCACTGCAATATTACTGCCACACAACAGGCAAACGCATTTACCTTTTAAATTAATGAAACAATATGATTCCTCCCAGTCTGTGTTAAAATTATAGGTTCGTTTTCTCTTATTTGGTCCACTCATTTTAGGACTAAAAAAATAAAAATAAAAATAGTTATAGAACTACAATATCATATCAAATTGCCACCGTAATAATAGATTACCTACCTCACTTTTAGTTCATTTAAAATCGAATATATCAAAACACTGTGATCCTAGCTAACCGTCATGACCCGATCAGTCCAGCAACCGCTATCAAAATGGCAACTTCGCGTCTCCCAGTTGGGTGGAGGAGAGTTTAAAGAGTGCAGCGGCTACACAAGATGCGACATGTACAAAGGCGAAAGCTAGAGAAAAACTTATACATACGACATCGCAAACATACCAACGAATATAATAAAACTGTGTAGATACTCAAACAATATTTTAAAATTCTAACAAATGTATACAAATAAATTCTAGTTTTACTTAGTGTTTATGAAAAACTTCTGATGCAGTCAAATCATGGCGGGTGCACACATATCGGGCCACGGGCGCCATGGCACCCACGGGCACGGGGTTGGGAATCCCTGATTTAGTGGTTATCTGAGGGAAAGGCGGTGGGGGGCGGAAGAGTAAGGAGGGAACATCAAGTATATGGTGATAGAAAGAGAACTGACTCTGGGTGGTGAGCACATAATGAAATACATACACTATATATACAACGTAATGTAGAATTGTACATCTGGAACCTATGTAATTTTTGCTAACCAATTTCACCCAAATAAATTGCAGAATTAACATAAATATATAAAAATATTGTAATGTATAATAGTTTATATTTCTCAAAAATGTACAGTGAAACAGCATTGGAAATAACTATGTGAGAAATATTAGTTTAGAATCTGTGTTACTCTATTTTTATTAACTTAAATAAGATTAATATTGTTTAATGAACTTAATGTTTACCTAATGAATCTCCATTGCATACTTTATTTTTGTTTAGACTAAATTATATATTTTTCCAAATACGATATTAAGTGTTTAGCCCAGATTTAGTTTTATTTGTTTTTCTAAATTTTTTTCACTATATATTCAAATATGACATAGTATATTGTGTGATTAATGTTATAAGGAATCTACTTTAGTGAAAATACTCAAAGTATGTTTTTTATTTTATATACGTAAAGACTCAAGTATTTAAAATTTCTATTTACTTTTCATGTGAGTATATTTTCTTTACTCAGAAAAGAAAAATAGCTTTTGTTCAAATGAAATCCAGTTACTTGCTAGCAGCTCCATGAAATTACTGCTTAGCTGGGTTGTCACTGTGAGCCTTTCATCATCAGTAGTGAAAAATGTTAATGACATCATAGCATTATGGACAAATCAATAGAGCGTGTTAGAGTTTCAACTAATTCTCAAATAAATCAGTTATTCTTTAGCAGAATCAGAGGCTAAATAATGAATTATTTCAAAGTACCTCAAATCCAATTAGTAATTACAAATTGCAATTTGTTTGAAGAAGCCACAGTGAAATACTTGTCACATTCAGTGTCTGCTCCCCATAGTACTTTTTTCCTTACTACACTACATTTGATTAATCAAAGTACCGAGGCTATGAATAAATTTATTTTAATGGAACATCTATTAATTTATTGCTAATTGTTTTATTTATATTGAATTCTAAGAATGAATTTTTTTATAGGGTACTTAAAGTGTCCAGGAACTTAAAATAACCAGTTGGATTGAACAACTGTATCTCAGAAGCTAAGAAACTTTCCTGGGAGAAGGTAAGAGATTTTTACATACTATGCACATATTTGCATTTTAATAAGTTTTGGTGGAAATTTTGACATACTAATACCTTTCTTTGGCACATAATTTAGAAAACATTTTCTTTTTTTTGTAATTAAGGGCACTTTCATTATTCACTGATATAACCTTCTATTCTGTGGAGTGTTTTAGAAAATGGAAGAACCCCAACATTAAAAATATATATATATCAGTTTGTAAGAAACACACATTGCCACTTCTAAGTGTCAGGATTTGGATTTATACTATTTTGATTTTAAGTCTTCATACTTAGCTATTAGGCTGGTTTTGCCATGTTCTGCATGAGCTACAGAGAAGAGGTTGGTTAGTGTGTGGGCAAATGGCCATCCAGAAGGTTTCTTTGGCTAGTCTGCCCTTTCTTAAATCTTTTTATTTATTTATTTATTTATTTATTTATTTATTTATTTATTTATTTTGACAGAGACAGAGAGAGAGAGATACAGATACGGACAGATAACTGAATTGGCGGAGCTCCCAATTCAGCATATAGTTCCGCATGGGTTGGGGCCGGGATTGGATCCTCAGTCCTCCGCGCTGCAAAGTGCGCGCTTTACCCACTGAGCCATTCCGGCTTTTCCAAGTCTGCCCTTTCTACATTCCCTGGACCATATATGGTTACTATCAACTAGAATACATTCAAAGGCTGGAGTGCTAAGCACAGAGGGAGGTGTCAGTCTTTAATGTTTTATGCTATCTTAATTTTGACCCAAGATGAAGAATGAAATATTACCCTTAAAGTAAAATACATTTAGAAAATATGAATCCATACATATTATTTTTAACCCTCTTTGATTATAATTGTTCTTCAAGATTCATTTCATTGTAAAAAGAAAAGGAAGAAAATTTAGAAACATTAGGCCTGCTATTCCACTGTGAGATTATATATATATACATATATATATATATATATATATATTACTGTTAGAAGAAATTGTTAGCAGAAAGAATGAACAAAGCAATTAAAGCATATATTTAAAGATCTATGTATAGTATAAGGGACTAGTAAAAAATAAAACTGAATTAAAATGTTTTTTCTTTTATGGGTCTTTGAGTAAAATAAAATGTATTTATCAATTTTATTTTGATTTTTATTCAGTAAAACCAAAGAGTTACCAATTTTATTGGGATCTTTGAATATAATTAGATGATTATTTCTATTTAATATGAACAAATGTATATTTTATCTAGATTTTTCATATTTAATACTAAGGAAAAAAGATTTTAATGAAAATATCACTTACATATGCAAAACATTTACCACATAAGGTGAAACTTCACTGATTTGAGATATATATTGAAGCTATTCAAGTTAATATCAAGTCAATATGGATTATTAATGTTTTAATTCTTGTAATTTAGTATTAGTAGGACAATCAAGATTTTAAAATATGACTTTTGTACTGCTGGTTCTCTAATATACACCTATACATATATATGCATACATGCAAAAATATAATACTTATGCGTATGCATTCATTATTGGGCTAGATTAATTTTTAGCCTTCCACAATACTAATTCCCTAGATACCATTTTTCATTAATACATCATGCACACAAATACTAAACCTTTGCTTTCTATTCAGCAATAAGATCCTTCTGATTTTCCAATTGCAATTACCTCACAAAGCATGAATAAAAGAGGGAAGTATCACAAAATAAATTTTCTGGATACTAATTAAACACTGTTCCAAATTTATGAAGTCTTAAGTCATATATAGCTGTGGTTTTAACCATTATTATCATTGCCTTTTAATGTATACTTGAAGATCAAGCCAGTTTTTCAAAATTAATTTTTAAAAACATCAACAGTCCATTTGGATGAGTTACTGAATACAATTACTTAAATTACTGTTTACAATTCATAATGTACACATTTAACGGACATGAGATAGTGAATACTAGTTGACTAATACATATTTATAAAATTTTGAATAGCAAATTTGATTACAATCTTATTAAATTTACTTCTAAATATAATATCTAATAGAGCTATTTGCAGAATTGAACTTACAATTCTAGGCTTGGAGTGATATAAATATAGGCTGACCATATTTCCTGGAGACAAATACAGTATATTGGAATGACAAAAATGAGACTATGCTATGTAATATTCTGTATTCATGAAAAAAATTAAGATGATAACAGAAGTGTTACATGAACACATTGAGCTAACAACTATTTTTCAGTGATAAAATTCATAGAAAAAGTTAGGTAGATGTAGAGGGTGAATGTATTTCACTACAATCCTACTATGAATATTTCTATTATAATGTAATCTTATGCAGCAAATTTTGGTCTTTTAGCACCTTATCATAAAACTACTTACACTTCATGACACAACTTTGCTTTACGACAGAGCCCTTATTATCTCAAAATTTAATCTAAATTTTTAGGCTCTAAGAGATCTAAAAAAACACCTACACTCACTGCACAGAACGTGAAAAGGGCACAAATGAATGACACTAACTTATTGCATATAAAAATATACACACACACAAAATACTCATAAATAATACATATATCAATAAAATACTTATAAAATATTACATGAGCAGTAACAATATCTGTATGGCATACCATACTGAACACTCTAATGCAGGACTATAGTAGCCAGACTGCAAAAAATCATAAACATACACCAAAAAGAAAGGAAAAAAATAAAGAATGAACACACTAACTGCTACTACAAGCCAGTATATACTAATGTCCCATCAGAGAGTTCTGCTATAATTAAAAAAAAAAAAATTGCTAAATAGCCTGTTGAACCAAAATGTACCTGAAAAGTCTGAGTCAAACTGAATGTAGAGCAGAAAGAATCACTATGGCTCGAATGATGGCAGAAATAACAATAAAACTCACTGTTGCTGCATCCTAGACACCTAATCTGGTGGAAGCAAACAACCAGGTGAGCCCATTCAGTTGTTCATGTGCATTGAGACCTTACTGGCTCCCACTCACTGAATGGGTCTTAGTGATCACCTCTTGAATTCCCCACCACTGCAGACAATCAAGAAGCAGGCATCTGATCACAGCTAGCTCAAGAAGCCTGATTCTGACTGGGTAATGTAAATGGAACTTCTTTTGTCCAATTAGTAGTTTTACTGCATACATTGACATAGACCCTTACAATAAATAAACAACAAGTATTTAGTTTTTTACAAAAAATTAAAACAAGACAAAATTTGCATTTATACTAAAATGACAAGATGGTTGTGAAATATGAAAAAAAGGCACTATCTCATTTAAAATGGTACATATGGTTGGCCTACATAATGCAAAGTGGGATAGATAAATATCAGTTTATTGGAAAATGTGAGCTGGACATCCTAAATTGAAAGCTTTGAAATCTGTTTTTTGCTGTGTTTTTTTGTTTGTTTGTTTTTAATTGGTGTTTATTTCAATGACAGAATTACTGTATCCCTTAATGCCTGCCCCCATTTCTTTTACAGAAGTAACCTGAAGATGAATTATTGGTATGTCAAATGTATTATGCTATATTTAATACAAATAATTATATGAGTAGACAAACAATATATTTTGTTTGTCCTAATAATTTTATTGTTTATTTGCTTATTTGCTTAGGGGATGCCAATATAAGAATTATGACTTTTATTTTCATTCCTGAATCTGAGAATAGTTCTGTAATTATTAACTATTTTTTAGATATGGCTCCATATATGTTTGATGCTAAACAAATTCTCTATTAAATATACACCAATATCTTACTCATGACAAAAATTTCAAGAGTTAATTTTTTAAAAAGCAATTAAAGGAGACTAGGAGAGTTGCAGGGGAAAAAAAATAGCCATTGTGAATATAACAAGAATAGATACATAGATGGATACTTTCTGGACAGCCCTTTTATAGTAAAGAAAAGGTCTGTACTGATTTTGGAAGAGAGAAGGATGAGATAAAATTTCACATTAACTAAAAAGAAAAATTATGAATGTGTGGATAAGAAAGAAGATACAAATAAGAATGATAAGAAGATTAAGACTAATGCATATAACTTGTGATTCTATTTGAGGTTTATTCTTATATGAATATTGAATAACATTGGTCTGTTTTGTACAGAAGTGGTTTCATATACGTACTAGAATTAAACTACACTCCTGACTCACTTAGTTTTTGACTTTCAAGTTGAATAACCATGTCAACTTAAGAAAATTACTTTGCTTTATTTAATTTTCTCATATATACATTCTGACTAGTGATACCTAATTTCAGTTGCTTATAATTTTTACATATTTTGAAATATTTTATGATTTTTTAAAATTGAATTTTGAAATATACATTATAATATACATTATAATAATGGCTGTAAGAAAGCCATTTTTGTTTTATTTCTTAGTGTTCTACTTTTTTCATGGTTATTTGTCTTATTTTTCTGTTCTAGATTATAAGCTCTATAATGTGAAACATATTTTTTTCTTTTTCATGTCTGCCCCCACCTGCCAGTTAAGAGACAGATAGTATTTATTTAGCAAATGACAGAAAGAAAAAAATAAAAACTTTTTAAATATATATATAAATGTGTGTGTGTGTGTGTGTGTGTGTGTGTGTGTTATATTGCTTGTGAGTTTAGTTAAACAAAACCATTTAAAACATTTAAAAATCTCTAAAGGATATCAGAATTTAAGAGACAAAGAGCTTTTATTTAATAAAAAATACTTTTGACTAAATATTAATTTAGCTGTTATTTCATTTTGATTTTTAAATAGGTCCTTTGAGCTTGTAGCATATTAATATTTCAATTTGTTTTGTAACCACTTATAAGGTTTCTTGAGAAATTTTAATATCTTTTATTTATCAAGGAATTCCCTAGATAATTTTACTGTGTTTCTTTTTAAAACTTTTATTTATTTATTTATAGTTTTTAACAGAGAGAGATAGAGATACAGAGACAGAGAGAGAACTGATGTGGGGGAACTCCCCAGTTCAGCATATGGGTTCGTATGGGCCGGGGCCGGGATTCGATCCCTGGTCCCCGGTGCTGCAAAGTGAGCGCTTAACCCACTGAGCCATCCCGGCTTCCCCATCCTAGATAATTTTGAAACATACATAGTTCAGGTACACTTTAAAAAACAAATGCTGAAATTGAGCTCACATTCAGCTTTATAACAAGAAATCCTTGGTGACCTGGGCAACCAGTAAGCTCTCACCTCATGGCCTTGACTCATACATAAGTGCTTACGAGGTCAGAAAGGGTGCTTAGAGGTGTGGTTTTGCTCCTGAGAGAATATAGCACATGCCTAACCTCCTCTGCACCCAGTGAGGGTGGGATTGGAATGACCATAAGTATGTAGGAGTGGAATGTTACCTACCTCTCTGAAAAACTTCATTGTTTGCATGCTTGTGCAAATCCTATCAGAGATTCAGACTTAATCATTTATTTATTTTACTGGCTAATAATTCCTTCTTTTCTCAAACAGTTCTTTTTATTTTCTATCTTTTATAACTAGGCTAAATGTTTTTAGGTTCACAGAATTTCTGATCCTATAGGGATTTAAGAGGTGATTTCATTGTTTACATAAGAAAACTAAAGACAAGATTAATAAATTACAGAGATCCAACCTCAAACTCTAATTCTATCATTTAAATCATATATCTTACTCCCAAGATACTTCTTTTCCTGAACTGACTTTCTTATTTGTTTTAGAATTATCTATTAATCGTTTATTTATCAACATTGTCTTTGAGTGTAATTTATTTTTATGTAAACTAAATAAAAAAGCAACATCCTCTTCTTTTCCAAAGAAAAGCCTGTCAGTTGGTAAAAATAATCAAGCATGAGAGATTGGGTAGCAAGAGAAACACATACAAAGTGTACTACCTCAAGGAACAACCCTGTTCAGAGAATGACTCTTTATGACTGGCTAATATTTGTTGCTATATATGCAAAAATTAAATATAGAACTTTTATCTTTGTTAATTTTCTTGAGATGTGTTCAATTTCTTTCCATAAAGCCTCTTCATATATTTATTTTTTCCTACTGACTTTACTGAGGTTGATTTAAATAATATAAAGTGTCTCAATAGTACCAGTTCTGATATTGATGTATATTCATAAAACCACCATCACAGGCAAGATACAGATTATTTCTAGCACATAAAATATGTACAAAAGGCATATATATCTTACCTGATTTTTCTTTTTTTTTAATATTATTATATTTTATTGTTAAATTTAATGGGGTGACATTGGTTGGTAACAATTAGTTTCCCGATGTACAACTCCACTTCACATCACACATGCATCGCATTATGTGCCCAGCTCCCAGAATCAGGTCCCCCTCCAACACCATATACCTGGTGCCCACTCCCCACTCCCCACACAACTCTCCCTCCCCCTTCCTCCCTCCTCTCCAGGTAAACACAAAACCATTGAGTGTGTCCATAATGCTGGTGCCCTCTTCCTCCTACCCTCCCTCTCTCCATCCCCCCTCCTCCCTTTCCCTCAGGCAATCACCAAGTTCTTGAGTGTGTCCATAGGTCTCTGTGTCTTTGTAACTTTCAGTTTTATATTCCACCTATACGTGAGGTCATATGTTTCCAGATTCTTTCATTCTGACTTATTTCGCTTAATAAGATGGCCTCTAGGTCCATCCATGTTGCCAGAAATGACTGTATTTCATCATTTCTTATCGCTGAGTACTATTCCATTGTGTAAGTATACCACATCGTCTTTATCCAGTCATCTATCGAAGGGCATTTTGGTTGTTTCCATGTTCTGGCCACTGTGAACAGTGCTGCGATGAACATGCGGGTACAAACATCTTTAAAGATTAAGGTTTTCAGGTTTTTTGGGTAGATGCTCAGTAGAGGGATGGCTGGGTCATATGGTAATTCCATTTGTAATTTTTTGAGGAATCTCCATACAGCCTTCCATAGTGGTTGTACCAGTTTACATTCCCACCAGCAGTGTATGAGGTTTCCCTTTTCTCCACAGCCTCTCCAGCAATTGTTATCCCTTGTCTTATTGATTATAGCCATTCTAACAGGTGTAAGATGGTATCTCATTGTGGTTTTTATTTGCATCTCCCTAATTGCTAGTGAAGTGGAGCATTTTTTCATATATCCGTTGGCCATATGTATGTCTTCACGAGAGAAATGTCTGTTAAGGTCATCTGCCCATTTTTTAATTGGATTGCTTGTTTTTTTCTTGTTGAGTTGTACAAGTTCTTTGTATATTTTTGATATTAGCCCCTTATCAGAGGCATTGTTTGCAAATATTTTCTCCCAGTTGACTGGTTGCCTCTTTGCTTTGTTGATGGTTTCCTTTGCAGCACAGAAACTTTTTAGCTTGATAAGGTCCCATTTGTTTATTTGTGCTTTTACTTCCCTTGCCAATAAGGTCAGATTCATAAAGCCCTCCCTGAATCCCAGGTCCATAAGTTTAGTGCCAATGTTTTCTTCTATGCGATTTATTGTTTCCTTTCTTATTTAGAGGTCTTTAATCCATTTTGTAATTTTGGTATATGGTGAGAGATCACAGTTCACCTTCAGCCTTTTGCATGTGGTTTTCCAATTTTCCCAGCACCATTTACTGAAGAGGTTTTCTTTTCCCCACTGTATATTTTTTGATCCTTTATCAAAAATAATCTGTCCATAAATTTGTGGGTTTATTTCTGGGTTTTCAATTCTGGTCCATTGGTCTGTGGGTCTGTTTTTCTGCCAGCACCAAGCTGTTTTGATTACTGAGGCTTTGTAGTACAGATAAAAGTCAGGCAGTGAGATGCCCCCAGCTTTATCCTTTTTTCTTAGGATAGCTTTTGTGATTCTTGGTCTTTTGTGGTTCCATACAAATTTGATGATTTTTTTTATCTATTTCTTGAAAGAATGACTGTGGGATTTTGATGAGAATGGCATTGAATCTCTATATCGCTTTGGGGAGTATGGCCATTTTAACTATGTTAATTCTTCCAATCCATGAACATAGAATGTCTTTCCATTTCTTTGTGTCCTCTTTAATTTCTTTTAAGAGTGTCTTATAGTTTTCAGTGTATAAATCCTTCACATTCTTTGTTAGATTTATTCCTAGGTATTTTATTTTTTTGTTTGCAATGGCAAGGGAATGGATCTTCTCATCTCTGTTTCTGAAGTTTCATTGTTGGCATACAAAAATGCAGTTGATTTTGAGACATTGATTTTGTATCCTGCAACTCTACTGTATTTGCTTATTTTTGTAATAGATTTCTGATAGATTCTTTAGAGTTTTCTATATACAGGATCATGTCATCTGCAAAGAGTGACAGTTTAACTTCTTCTCTCCCGATTCTAATACCTTTTATTCCTTTCTCTTGTCTGATTGCTCTGGCTAGAACTTCCAGTACTATGTTGAACAGCAGTGGTGACAAGGGGCATCCCTGTCTTGTTCCTGATTTTAGGAAAATAGGCTTCAGCTTTTCCCCACTCAGTGTAATATTTGCTGAGGGTTTGTCATATATGGCCTTAATTAAGTTGAGGTACTTTCCTTCAATTCCCATTTTATTCAGTGTTTTTATCATGAATGGGTGTTGTATCTTGTCAAATGCTTTTTCTGCATCGATTGAGATAATCATGTGGTTTTTATCCTTTGTTTGGTTTATGTGCTGGATTCCATTGATTGATTTGCGTATGTTGAACTATCCTTGTGCCCCTGGGATGAATCCTATTTGGTCATGGTGAATAATC
>PVKE010051781.1:0-10536 GCA_004027555.1 Craseonycteris thonglongyai | reverse complement strand
TTTACTTTGTATTATGTTTTGTATATATGTTTCTTTGTGTGTATATAATTTGTACAATAAATTTATTATTTTTAAATTATTTTTGTTTATTATTTTTTATTCTTGTTCAATAATAAATATCCTTAGAAATAGCTGGTGCCCGCCACCCTACCGATATTTTAGAATGCGCCCTAGGGTATAAAAAGGTTGGGAACCCCTGTGCTAAGCTATCACAGCATCCTTACTTTTCTGAAGTTTTTGATGAAAGACTTTATATTTTAAAATATTTTATGGAAACAATATTACTGAAAGAATGTATACAAATAAACAGAATAGTTACTTAATAAGGATCTGTGCAAGTTTAAACAACCTAAATTCTCTATTATAAATAAATAAAATTCCCTGAATCTGAGACTAGTTGAGCAAAAAAGTAGTTAAACTTGGTGAGATGTGAAATTAGGTTTTAATGCATGCAAAACACATTTCAATGCATATTTTTAGGTGGAGGCTGATTGACTTTTCTCAGTGTTTAAAATTAAAAGCCGCTTTTAGGCAGTTAAGAACCTTGGGAGAGCTTTTGGTATTATTAAACTCAAGCACTTACATTTACTTCTACCAAAGAGCAATGTAAAAACCAAAACTTAAGTCTCATCAGAGGATAGATTTTTATGTGGCCATCTGTCTATACTGTTCCATGTGGCCAGCTCATCAAATTCTCTCCCCAGGGTGAAAATGCCACCCTACACGGGTGAATACACTCATTTTTTTCCCCCATCCCAATCATGTTTCACTCATTCTCACTAGCTTTCATGAATAGCATATTAACATTAATAACAAAATAATAATTGATACATGAATGCACAGCTTGGTATCAAGCATTGGTGGCTGTACCTACATAACCATTTCATTATAGTCTTACAACCTATGTAGGGTAGGTACAATTATTAATCTATTTTAGTCTTACTATTTACTATTTTACTATTTGAGAGAATTGTAAAGTTAAATACCTTGGCCAAGTTCACACAGCTTATCAATGGAGCTAGGAATGAATCCATGTCTCTGTGCTTGAGTATGTGATATATATTTGGCTTTTTATATGTTGTTAGATTACATTCATTTTCTCCTTCAATGATCAGGCTGCAACTCATTTTGCTCCAAGTTTTCTAGGATTTGAAAAATAAAGGTCTTTTATAACCAAATTAAACTGTTTAATAACTCTGTATTTAATAGTTTGATACAAGATACTTGGCTAAGTGGGTGGCTGTTATCATATATTTATTTATTAGTCATTATTTAAAAGCATTTGTTTTCTGAATTTAATATTCTATGAACTTAATTCTCTCAGAGATTATATGTATGTTACTGTCATAATACTATTTTCCTTAACTTTCTAGTGTATTTCTACAAAATAGTTTTGTTTTGATATAGTTTATATAAACATGTAAATGAGTGATTTGTGCAAAACACAAATTAATAATCTTGATTTGTCTGTACTCAGTTAAAACATGTTGCTGAGTCAATATTATTAATAAACTCTGATGCACCAGGGGCAAAGCTTCAACTGTAGGTACTTATTTTAAATACTATTGTTTATTTCCTATTACTCATGGGTAAAGATAGTATACCAAATTCAGTACAATGGTCTTTTGGGAAAGAAATGTTCTTCTTTTGATGACTGTCAGAATTGTGATGGGAATTTTACTGCAGGATGCAGTGTGACACTGTTCACATCCCAGTAACTTCATAGACAATAGTACAAGTGTCTCAGGAACAGGGTAGATGATGTAATTATCTAAATTCTGACTATTACCCACCTTATTTAAATGAATACTGAATGAAACAGGTGGTGTAACTAAGTCTAAAGCTGTCTTACACATAGAGATAATTTCTAATCACATCCTCACTTGTGTCTCATAATGAATTTGGAGGAGAAAAAGCAGTAAGATTAATATTAGAAAACAACTTTCATTCAAAGGTTAATTAATTCAACATATATTCATTAAGTGCATACTATTGCAACACACTTGTCTAGATGTTGAGTATAAAGCAATTTTTGAAATGTAAAAATAGTTTGGTAATAGCTATAGAAATATAGAAACAAAAGATATTCAGTTTATTAAACATAGCCCTTACAAGTATCAAACAAGGTTTTACCAATACCTTTGAAGTATACATATTACAACATGAATTTATAACTGACACATACAAATCTTAATTTCAAGAACAAATAGAAAACAACAATACCGACTAACATACTTAGTCACTAAAATAATATGGGAAAATCATTTTCCTCAATATAGACCAACTATACAAGTGTACTAAAACTACAAGTTTTTAAGGTAATCATTATATGTGGAATTGGTATTTCAAAAGTAATTTTTGTAGCTCTCTTTGGATAAACTGATATTCATATAAATAAAGTCTATTCCAAATTTTATTTTTTCCAGTCTTGTTCCATTGAGTGTGAGCATCATAGATAGAATAGCAAGCATGTTTACTTAATATCATTACCTATAGCGGTGGCTCACTGGAGCTAAAAAGAGAGAATGTGGAAACATCCAAGTCATAGGCCTTGGCAAGTAGACTCTGCCTTCCCCCGACCTTTCATAGTCTGGGCAATTCTGTTGCAAGCAGAGACAGCTTGGGTCCTAAGCATCCAGTTTCTAGACCATTTAGACACAATTAGGGTATAGACTTTTACAAAATTGCATCAACTGTAGTACACTGAAATAATTTTATTTACTCTGAGAAGTATAAGTGAATATAAAAAATCCCAATGTTCCTCTGGGTTTGAGAAGAGAGGGATAGTATTATAACAGGTTATGTTAATTGAAAATGACAGAAGTAAAATTAAGCTCTTGTGCATATAAGGAGGGTGGCTGAAGAGGAGTTTAAGAAGCAAACTTTATTTTCAGGGAAGTATCACGGGACTCCAGAAAGAACGAAACTTTTTCTCTCATCTCTGTGTGGCTTCATTCTTTTTCAGCAGCTGGAGTCCACAGCTGTACACTGTATTTGGTGGACTAAAAGTTTACTTTCCAACCATTTAAAATTCTAGCAATGCTAAAATATAGGTCTACTTTATTATCAGCTAATTCAGTAAATTGCAACAGGGACAATACTGCCCCCTAGAATGAATATTTTAAATTTGTTCAGACATTTTTTTGTTGTCACACTGATCTGCGGGATCCTAAAAACCCAGCAACATGTGGGACAATTCTGCAACACTATGCCTGGAACCTGTCTATTTTATAATTTTTTAAAGAAATGTTAATGAATTTTGCACAATAGACAAATCATCCAGGAGTACAAGATTCGTGATAAATGGACAGTGATGCTGTATATTATTGTGCTCAGAATTTATCAAGAGATGCTCACTACATCAAAAACTTATCATGTCACTCTCAGCAACACCATTTATGCAGTCTGAGTGGCACCCATACATCTCTCAATCTTTAGTTGTAGCTTTTCCATTCACTGTGTCCAAGCATTTGCAGACTGAAATACATAGAATATCATTATAAAATGCTTTCCTATTATTTCCTTTTATTTCATTTTTGTGTTACAATTAGGTCATGATATTTTTGAAATCATGTGCAAGTAGGTAATATTATCAAAGCAATTATAAGAAACTTCTAAAGGGGGCTTTCTAAAATTATTTGCAAGTAGTTGTATTATCAAATAATTTCATGAGATAATTTTAAAGGAGGCTTTATATAAATTATTTGTGATAAAAGTTGATATTGAATTCAATAGGGCTGATGATCAGGTTAGTTCATCCATAAAGCAAAAAGAGAGACTCTAATTGGCCCAGCTTGAATCAAATGTCTCACTCACCATGTTGCCATTAATTATAGTTAAGTAGCCAAACTAAAGAAATTAAACAAGATTGCCAAAAGTCTACCCTAACAGTAGTGCAGTCCATCCACAAAGCTGCAGGGCAGAAAGTCTATTATAATATTTTTCCAATAATGATACAGGTCTGGCATAAGGATAAGCATAAATAATATAAATTAGGTCACTTTCCACCACTAATACTTTTCCACTCTTCTAGCATTCCACATTTTACCTTCCCCATTTTCTTTTCTACACTGCAGTTTGGACTCTGTTCTTTGGTTATGTAGGACCTCATACCAGATTTCCCTATACAGTCTTTTTCATTCATTCAATTACTCCTTCTTTCATTCATTTGATACAATTTCTAAGTATTCCCTATCTATGAGGCCTCAGTCTAGACACTAGGAATAGAGGGATCAAATAAGATCACTTCTTTTGTGAATATTATACTTTATAAGGAAAAGAATAAACATAAATCTTTTCTAAAGCTTATTTTGGAATATGAAACTGCCACTACAAAAAAATGAGACACAATGATCTGATAGAAAATAAGTGGGAGAAACTTCCTGCTCTGTCATGGAAAATATTCTATCCTATGGAAAACATCCCTTTGGGGACCTGCTTGGCTAACAAAGCTGATAAATAAGTTTGTACTAATATATGAATGCTCACAAATGATTTAATGCATTGACTTTTACCAGTAGTTGTCTACCACAGAATTAGAGAGGATATTTTGCAATTATTTATTTTAGCACCTTCATCCCATGTTTGAGGTAAATAAATACTTTTACAAGTGTATTTTATTTGTTTGTTTGTTTATATATGCACATCCAAAGTTGCTTGACTAGACAAGGTCCTGGAAGTCATGATGCTTTTTATGGATTCCAAAACTTCAGTTTATCAAGCTTAAACAAAAATGTGTGTGTGTGTGTGTGTGTGTGTGTGCGTGCATATTACTAAATTAGATAAAGAAACGTCATATTAAATTCTATCAAAAAGAATAAACTTAAAAACAATTTTAAAAATTAAGAAAAGAAAATGTAAAATTGATAATTGATAACATTGAACTTAGTTGTAGATAACTAGAATTTTGTGAAGGTACATTTTCAGAAGCACTTCTTATTCCAAAGGAGAGATTTAAATCAGTAGTATCCAAACTCTTGGCTTCCCTGGGCCACATTGTAAGAAGAAGAATTGTCTTAGACCACACATAAAATACATTAACAGTAATGAGAGCTGGTGAGCTAACAAACATCACAAAAAGTTTTTATAATGTTTTAAAAAAGTTGACAAATTTATGTTGGGCCACATCCAAAGCTTACATTCCTTTTTCCTTTTTCTGCCTCTTTCCTAAATAGTTGCCTTTTAGTGCTGTAATGGTTAAATCCTACAGCATAACCAATAACTTGCATATGAAGTAAAAAGGAATACTGTGAAAGGGGAGTACTCTTATACAGCCAATTCTTTTATTCCAGATCTATGCATTTTTACAATATTCTTAAACTGGTGTTTTCAAACAATAGGAGCTTCTTTTTTTACAGTTTAGTGTCTGGTTTCTATATGGAAGACTAAACTCATGCTTATAGCTAAGGTGGTGTTTGCCAATTAAATTTAAGATGCAGCATTTTAGAAATTTATATATCAATTTTCTACAGTATTGTTCGCTAATTTTTAAATAAAATCATGATCTGTGTGCAAAAAAAAAAAGCTGTCATGGACCACTTGTGGCCTGTGGGTGGCAGGTTGAACCAGTTTGATTTAAATGATAAAAATTTCAGACAATTTGGAATTTTTTTTTTTCTAGAAAATAGGGAGATTAGAGAATCTTAAATCATACCACATAGATTGTTTTCTATTTCACTAACACTATGAGGTGATGCTTAAAATGCTTTATGATGACTAAGAATCTCCTCCTCTCACTAATCTGAAATTGATCTGAATCAGGATTAATGCCACTAGTTCCTGGAACCAGATAGCAAAGATATGAAAACTGGAGAAAAATTTCTCTCAAGGCTAAATATTACAGAGAAAACTCAAAATCAACTGCATGATGAAAAATTTGCAATAAGACCTTAGCTACAAAACTAGAGTTTCTATAATGTTTTGGTGTGCAATATGTTAAAATATGGCCACAGAAATCCAAAGGGACAATTTTCCCATCTGAACCAAAGATGACATCTTGTGCCATCACCACAGGGTGGTGATGAACCTGTTAAAAGCCTGGAAATGAGTAGTTAATAATTAGTCATAGGAACTGGGTACTACTTACTTCATCATTTATATTATATTATATTATATTATATTATATTATATTATATTATATTTTTATATATTAAAAATATGTTTTATATTTATATTATATTATATATTATATTATGTGGGACCAGTAACCAAAAAAAAAAAAAAAGAAAGAAAGTAAGAAAAATGAAAAGCAGATTAAAAAAAACACTATTTTTGCCAATATAAAATATTGATCAAATATAGACAAACAAGGATGTAATAAATATTTAACATGTCAGAGATGTGGTAGATAACTACACATCTGGTAGATAATTATGTATATAAATATAAAACCTAATTTACAATCCTCAATGTTTATACTTATATGTTTATATTTTATAGTTTATAGAATAGAGTTAGTGCAGAATATGTATATAATATACATACATACATATGATCTATAAAAGGTATAGTATTAATCACCCTGGGATGCATTTGCTAGAAAGAAGCCTCTTAAAAACTAAACATAGCCTTACCATATAATCTAGAGTAGTGTTCCTAAGTATTTTCAGCTGATTCAAACCTAATGTTCACAATAACATGTGCATGCAAAGATTTATAACACTTTTATTCATAACCATTAAAAGCTACAACAACCAAGATCTTCCTCAATAAGTGAATGAATGAGCAACCTAAAAAAAAATCCATAAAGTGAAATACTATTCAGCAATAGGAAAATAATGAACTATTAAGCCAAACAAAGCCATAAAAAAAATAGTATGGCAGTGCTTAGTAAAACTATCTATAATAGTCCATTTTTCTTCTTACACAAAGGTTTAGAAACTTATAAAATGCTAAGCTAGATACATTTTAAAAAAATCACAATAAACATAGTATAGTAAAACTGGAGAACACTAAAAACAAAAAGGTATTCCAAGTAGCGAAAGAGAAAAGCACTATCTGTATAAAATGACAACTGGACTAAAAAATTATTTATCACTGACAGCACTGGAAGCAAGAAGGTATTGACATAATACCTTCAATATCCTAAGATAAAATACCTACTCATCTAGAGTTGTTAACCCAGAAAAAAAAAATTCAAACATGGTGGGTTAAACCAAAGATATATATTTTTTAAATATTTATTTTTACTGTTTTTGACAAAGAGAGAGAGAGAGAGAGAGAGAGAGAGAGAGAGAGAGAGAGAGAGATACAGAGACAGAGAGAATGGGGAGGACCCAGAACAGTCTCCATAGTTGCACATCATTGTTTTTTCCATATAGTTTTATTCCACGGGTGGGTGCAGGGCTACACAGGGCAGGAACTGGGCTGGGGTCTCACCCTGATGAGAACTGAACTGGGGGCACTCCCAGTTCAGCACATGGGTCCGCATGGGCCAGGATTCGATCCTCAGTCCCCAGGGCTGCAAAGTGAGCACTTAACCCACTGAGCCATCCTAGCTTTCCCACCAAAGCTATTTTTAAGAAATATCTTCAAAACTGAAAAAACCTAGTTTGCTACCACCATGTGTACTTCAGACAATAGAAAAGTAATTTCTGAGAAGAAAAGAAATCATGAAGGAAAGTCATAGAAATAAATCCAACTGTACTAGAAGTTACAATAAATATATATAAGCTAAACATGGTAAATAAAAAGCAAAACAGTAACCAAAAGGATTATTTTTAAATCTAGCTATGTGCTGTTTGCAAGGGATGGATAGAAAACATAATTATATAAAGAGGTTGAAAATAAAATGATAAAAGAAATATATATCAGAAACACAAACCAAAATAAAGTTGAGTAATAGCACAGTGATATTAGTTAAAGCTGGTGTAGCTATATTAAAATTAGAAAAAAAAATTAAGACAGAAAACATTACCAGAGATAAGAAAGTTATTACATAATAACAAATGTCTTAATTCACTAGAAAAAATATAATAATTCTTTACATATATGGTATGTATTTGATAATATAGTCTCAAATGTATAAGGTGGAAGTGGAACAATTTGTAAAAACACCATCACAAAAAAAAATTTTAATATATCTCTTTCATAATTTATAACTTAAACCAAAAATAACAGAAAGATTAATAAAGATATGATTGTGTGTGTGTGTGTGTGTGTGTGTGTGTGTTGGAAGGTAGATAAGAGAATGTGGTCACCAATAGCCTTGAAATAAACAATCTCTATATCATGTTGTATCAAATTGAAAATTATGGATTATAAAATATGCAACATGAAATCAACAAAGATTTTAAGCAGGTAAGGAACCAAAAATTATTACTTTATTTTAAGAGGGAAATCTGGAAGTGTAGAATGCAGATTGCTTGTCAAATAGCCTGGAGAGAGGTAGACCAATTAAAAATTGTCAGGAAGTTGGTTGGTTCCTTAACAAGGAAGAATCTCCCTTTGAAAAACCATGAACAGATCTTGCATCTTAGAATACCCCCATTCTTATGAACTGCATTTTCTGAAGAGATCTCTCATTAGCCAATGTTATCAACAACCACCTTCAGTTAGATTTTGGTCCCCCATTCCTACTTTGATCTACGCATACCTACATTACCTTACTCTTATTAGTCCATATTATATGCTCCATAGCATAGTTAAAACACAGTTATGATGATTAAGTAACTTTTACTGAAAGACTAGCAAAAAAATAATAATAATTACAAAGCCATCTAACCAATAGCTGAGATTTACCGGTGACTAACGAACCAAGTTCATCAGCTATAAAAATGTATTTTCAAATAAAAATCCCTTAGCCTAATTTTACTGAGATTCCTCTCAGGTCTACCTCTGTCCCTAGTAGGATTTCTTACTCTGTTGGCCACCTTACGGAGACAGAGCTGTCAAGTTCCCAGAGACAGATAATATTTTTGACTGTTAAAAATCTGATCAAACTGTCAAAAATACAGAGAAAAAGCTAAGGAAATTGTCAAACATAATTCATGGTTCTGGGACAGTGTAATGCAAAGATTTCATCAAGGAAGAAAACCAAAATTTAACATTATTATCATTAAATAATCTGTTGTTTTCTTTCCCACAATTTAAACATTTTAGTCATAGTTAATCAGGAAATACTGTCAGGTCTACCTTTCAGAAATCATCTTTTTTTTTTTTTTTTCATTTTCAAGGATAACCCTAGGCATTTCTAGACATCTCCAAATCTCTCTCCCTCCAGAATCTGTCTCAGTCTTAGTACCTGTTTCCATTCTTCACCAACTAACTCTAAGGTAACTTACTAAGAATAAAAAAACAGAATGTGTAAATTCCTTCATGGTAAATCAACCATACCCTCAACCCTGGAGTCACAACAGCAGCATCAAATTAGAATTCACTGTAATATGTCCAGCCAGCATCACTGAAAACAAAACAAAAACAAAACAAAACAAACAAACAGAAAAACCCACTACATATATACTTCATCTAATAAGACAGAGAAAAATGTAACAAAAATTCATATTAGAGAAAATACAAAGATGATCTAGGGTTTTAATAAAAAGTGTAGAGGGGAGAATTCAGAGTAATGGTATAGTGATCAATGAGAGGAGTGGGACAAGACAATGAAATAAATAGAAAGGAAGCTCAAGAGTTCCAGTTTGGATGCCGAAGAAAATGGTGATACACTAAAAAAAAAATACCATAGCAAATCACAGATATTGTCATGTAAAATTTAGACATTGGATTATTTTTTAATAAAAGAGGTCAGGATATCAGTTAATGCAAATGTTCCTTTCAGATGTGATCATAATTTTGATTCCATTTATTTTTGTTTACTTGGAGTCATTTTTCTTTTTCAATTAAGCTGTAAACTGCTGCTAAATTTCTCAAATTTTAATTGATGTTTCTTCTTGTTGCCTTCATTCATTTGTACTCCAATAATGTTCATCATAAAACAAGAAGTAAAAAAAAACCAAGATTTCAATATTTGTGATTTTGATTGCAATGTGCATATTAGTTAGCATTAAAGTTTTATTTTACAGCTTTGAATGAGCATGGAGTTTAAAACAAAATGAGTAGTACATCTTATTAAACATCAGAAATTGAAACAGAAGACAAAAAATTACACTCTGAAAACGTTCAGAAATAATTTTACAATTCTGCAAGTTTAAGAAATCAACTTAGGGAAAGCCAGGATGGCTCAGTGGGTTAAGCGCTCACTTTGCAGCCCTGGGGACAGAGGACTGAGTCTCAACCGCGTCCTATATGGACCCATATGCTGAACTGGGGAGTGCCCCCAGTTCAATTCTCACCAGGGTGAAGACCCCAGCCCAGTTCCTGCCCTGTGCAGCCCTGTGCCCACCTGTGGAATGAAACTATGTGGAAAAACCAATGATGTGCAACAATAGAGACTGTTCTGGGCCCTCCCCCCTTCTCTCTGTCTCTGTCTCTGTATCTCTCTCTGTCAAAAACAATAAAAATAAATCTTAAAAAAAAATAGAAATCAACTTAAAGTGTAGCATTAACTATTGAGTCATTTGAAATAATATTAATATT
>PVKE010051780.1:0-10532 GCA_004027555.1 Craseonycteris thonglongyai | reverse complement strand
AGAGAACCAAACTGTGGGAACTCCCCAGTTCAGCATGTGGGTCCTGCCTGGGCCGGAGCCGGGATTCGATCCTCGGTCCTCATGGCCTCAAAGCGAGCGCTCAACCCGCTGAGCCGTCCCGGCTTTCCCCTATATTATTATATTTTATTGTTAAATTTAATGGGGTGACATTGGTTGGTAACAATTAGATAGTTTCCCGATGTATAGTCTTATAATTATTTTTGTCAGTATGGTTTTAAAGGAAGGTCAAATTCCTATTAATAATATGTTGATTCTGAATCTTTATGAAGAAGTGATGGCATGATTTTCAAGAACTTTATCAAGCATGCTAAATACTAGATAATTAAGCTGTCAAACACTTGAGCTGAAAATTAATTTCCATTTGTCTGACTCAGGCATTTAACTGTACTATGCCCCAATAATTGCATTAAGACATTCTAAGCCTACAAATTAAGTTTTCTTCCAGATATTAGTAGGCTAGTAGGAGACAACTATGCAAATAGCTCAAAATGTTTGCCCTTACTCATTAGCCAAAACATAGGAGGGGGTTGTTACATAATACTGAAGTTAGAAAGAAATTTGGGGAAGAGGGGTTTGGGGTCCCTGGAATGGTTGTTTTGACTCTGTGCACTGAATCAGAGCAACACAAATCAATATATGGGGTGCGATCAAAAGATATGATTGTTTAAATTCAACAACAAAAAAAAAAGTATTACAGTAAAAGACAAATTGGGAAAGCTGGGATGGCTCAGCAAGTTAAGCGCTCACTTTGCAGCTCTGGGGACCAAGGTTCAAATCCCAGTCCTAGCCCATGAGGACCCATATGCTGGACTGGGTTGTGCTTCCCATGCAGGAGGCCCCCAGTTCGGTTCTCA
The DNA here is from genome assembly GCA_004027555.1 of Craseonycteris thonglongyai. NCBI lineage: Eukaryota > Metazoa > Chordata > Mammalia > Chiroptera > Craseonycteridae > Craseonycteris > Craseonycteris thonglongyai. The sequence continues at coordinate 9,657 of PVKE010051780.1, read as the reverse complement.
TCACCACCCTCTGGTTCAGCCTCTGGACTTGAGGGGACTTCCTCCCATGCAGGAGGCCCTCAGCCCAGTTCCCGCCCTGTGCAGCCCCCACCCACCTGTGTGGAACAAAACTACGTTGAAAACTGATGATGTACAACTATGGAGACTGCTCTGGGCCCTCCCCTTTCTCTCTGTCTCTCTCTGTCTCTGTCTTTCTCTGTCAAAAACAATAAAATACATCTTTAAAAAAAAACACATTGCCATTAATCCCCCTCAAAATACTCTCCCTGACTTTGAACAAAGTGTCTTTTCCTGTAATAATTTTTTCTTATACATTCACCATATTCTTTTGATCACACCAGAATCTATTCAGGTCACACATCACTTCTGGTACAATTCATGTCAAATAAAAACATTACAGTGTGTCCTCATCCAGCTTATTCATCGGATCTGGCACCGTGCAAGTTCTGGCTCTTCCCTAAAGTCAAAATGACCATGAAAGATAAACCTTTTGAATCGATTGAGGACATCGAGGCAGCCATGGCAGCACAACTAAAGACACTCAGAAAAGAGGACTCACAGTAATGATTCAGAAAGTGGCAAATATGATGGAATACGTGAGGGTATTGGGGGAGGTGGAGCAGGTGGGAGAGGAAAGAGACGGCATCAAATACATGGCGATGGAAAAAGAACTGACTCTGGGTGGTGAGCACAGAATGCAATACATTGACAGTGTAATGTAGAATTGTACCCCTGGAATCTATGTAATTTTTACCAACCAATGTCACCCCAATAAACTTAACAATAAAAAAGAAAGGAAGAATGATGGGATACGTGTGTTCAAAGCAAGGAGTAGTATTTTGAGGAGGATTAATGGCAATGTATCTTTTACTGCAATACTTTTTTTTTAATTTAAACATTCATTGTATCTTTTGCTCACACCTCATAACTTATCACAAAAATCAATGCAGTCCAAGCTACATGGCATTTTTTTAAGAGTAAAAAGTAAAGAGATAGCTGTTTGATTACATAGATACACTTCCTATGAATGAGTTTGGTTCCACAGTTCCCATAATTTGTGGTCAAACTAATTGAAAGTCATTTGTTAACCTCACAACTTTCTATATGATTTAAAAATCCACAAGAGCCATCCTCTTCTAGCATGCCAGAATGAACAGAAAGAATGGCATACAAATAATCACTCTACTTCTTTCTAATATTAGTTTCATCATCACCAATAAGGATTTATAAAGCATTTCTTTACCTCTGTACACATGGCACTAGTTGGGCCTTAAGTGTAATCTTCCTCGTGAATCATGTGTTGACTATTAAGTATGTGCCAGATACTCTCATTTTAGACACAAGAACCCGCAGCCCACTTTAGAGCCAAGGAAAAAACTCAGAAGTACTTTCTTTGGATAAAGCAGCTAGTATTTTATTAAAACTAAGATTAGAAACCAGGTCTATCCATGCCAAAGTATTTTCTCTTAGCCACTGTACTATTACTGACTCTGTCATCTCGCTTCCAGTAGAACAACATGTTTTGAGGTTGTTGCCCCATAGGTGACAGCCTGGTAGCTCTTTCTTCCGGGTCCACCATGTGACTAATAACAACTTGCAGAGTAACTAGGTTGGGTTAGACAATGTGGAAACAGAAAAGGCCAAACAAATGGTTCTTCAGTGGCTCTGAGCCCCTGATCAGCGCAGCAAGCACAGCTCAGGGAAAGAGCTAACAACCTGAAGTGACACTACTCAATATGGAATACAGAAAGCCAAGGAGAGAGAAGCAAGAGTGTATGCACAAACAGAGCAGATACCAAACTAAATATTGACACTGCCTACAGAGCAAAGGTTATGAACACAACAGAAACACAAGTTTCCTGTTAGAGAGAATGGGACTGAGAAAATGGTCCCCTCACTTACGATTAGGTACAGATGGCTTCTCAGAGGAGAATTTCAGGTGCTGAGGAAGTGGCTAGTAACCTTTGCAATAAAGACCAACAATGTTGGACCTGATTCAAAGGGCAAAGTGAACAGGAGAAGCTTCTAAGACAACCCACTGCTACAGGAATATAGTTATGTGATGACAATGAAGAAACAGGCAACATTCACTTGGCTCAGTAAACAAGATTTTCAATGCGCTTGTGCCAGGCTCTATGTTAGATGCTGAGGGAACAATGGGCGAGTCAGTGTGTGCTCTCCAAAGAGAGACAAGAGACAAAAACAGATTTAACCATCATGTTCTAATAGCTGCTAAGCTGGAGGTGAGCAGGGAGGGCTGAAGGAACACAGAGAAGGTACTCCTAAATCAACCAGAGGTTTGAGTTTACTAAAAACAAGCCTGAGGCTGGTAAGCTGTTTAACAAAGCAATTGAGAGACCAAGGTCCGCAGTCAAACTGAGAAAGTTCAAATCCTAGCTCTACCAACTCACTGCTCTGTACATTAGGCAACCACTTCACCTTTCTGGGCCAAAGCTTCTTCATTTTTAAAATGGAATTAAGAATACTCTCTGCTTCATGAAGATGCCCTGATGGTTAAAATTTAGAAGAGTCTGGCACAAGCAGTAAATAATCAATAAAAGTTACCTGTGTGTTGTTGAATATAATAGTGAACATTCATTCAAGAAATAAGTGAATTAATTCAATAATTTAGGGGTGCGAAGACTCAAGAGAAAGTCTGTCTTGAATTTCCAATGGCAGCACTGCATATGGTGCACCCAAGTAAAGGTTGCTAGTAGGCAGTTTTATACACAACCCCAGAGACAGGTTTGGAGTTAAGAGTTATAAATTTGAGAATCATCAGATGGTCAAGGTCACAAGAATGAGTGAGATCATCTAAGAAGAGAGAGGACAGAGAGGAAGGTTAGGGCCAAGTTCTGAACACATCAAACATTTAGAAATCAGGAAAGGAAGGAGAGCTAGCAAACGAAAATTCAGAGGTAGGAGGAAAATCAGGTGCCTGGTAACCAGATGAATAAGAGTCAAAGGGACCAGGATCAGCAAGGACCAAGGGTATGAAACAGCAATGTGTGTATGTGCAAGGTGGGGGTGGAGGGCAAATTACTATAATAGAAGTCCAGTACTGCCTGAGCATAAATTGAGAGGTAGGAGGAAGACGAAGATTGAGATAAAAGTAAAGCCAGAGGGTACAAACCTTATATATCAAGTCAAGAACTTTGGAGGATTAAGAGGCTCAAAGAGGTTTTTCCAGGGACAGAGGTCTCTCTGTGTATGTATTCGACAGCTTTTTCTGGTAGCTACGAGGATGGCTGTCTATGGGAGGCAGAATAATTCCCCCCCACACACACACAAAGATGTTCTAATTTATGGAACCTGTAAATATTTTAGGTTACATGGCAAAGTGGCATCAAGGTGGAATTAAAATTGCTAATCAGATGACTTTAAATTAGTGACATTATCCTAAATTATCCCAATGGGTCCAATGTAATCACAGGGTCCTTAGAAGTGGAAGAGGGACTCAGAAGAGAGAACCAGACACATTGTAGCAAGAGGAGAACACGACCCACTGTTGTGGCTTTGAAGCTGGAAGACAGGGGCCATAAGCCAAGGAATATGCATGGCCTCTAGGACCTGCAAAGGGCGAAAAACCTTGCCCCCGGAACCTTCAGAAAGAAACGCAGTCCTGCTGACACCTTGATTTCATCCCAGTGAGATGCATTTCAGACTTCTGAACCACAGAACTAAATGATAATCAATTTGTGAACTTGTAAGCCACTGAGTGTGGGTCATCTGTTAAAGCAGCAATAATAAACCAATACAATATAAAAATACTGGAATCAGAAAAGCCAAGGAGGAGGTTGCTGCATTAGCACAGAAGAGAGAAGATGAAAATGTGTCTCATGAAAATGGGAGCATGGCAGGGAAGGAGTAGTGTTTCTCTGAGCATCTATTATTGACCTGTTCTTGTGATTATCAACACATTTCTGTCCGATGGACAGGTACGTGTCTTCATGGAACCCGTGTTTCAGCAAAACTAAGGGAGGGGGGGAGCTAAATATGTGGTGATGAAAAGAGTTGTATACCTGGAATCTATATAGTTTCTACTGACCAATCTAACCCTAATAAATTTAACAATAAACAAAACTAAGCTAGATCCCCACTGAAGTAAAACCTACCTAATAAATTGAATTGGAAACCACTGCCAAAGGACAATTAAGATAGTGGTCACCCATCGTCATGCTGAACTTTTAAGGCCTTTCCTTGTAGGAATCCTCCCCATACGTTGGCTTTAGTTTTGTAGTATTTCCAGAAGTTAGAAAAATGTTTTTATAACTCCTGAATCTTCCCTCTACATTGCTCTGACACCTAAAAATGTCTTGCCTACATGTTTGCAATACCAGTGATTTTCTCTCTCAGGAGCTACCGTCTGCTTCTGTTTTTTATACCCACAATTCATATTCATTGTAGGAAAATTAGAACACAAACAAGTAAAAGAAAGAAAAGGTAATTCATTCTAATCCCACTCCCTTGAAATAATCATCTTTTTCACTTTCAGAGGTATCTTTGAGAACATTTTATTAATATGTATACATATTCATGGGGTTTTTTTTGGTGTTTTTCTTTAAGAAACCATACTTTTCTAAAATGTCATGCTTTTCTTGCCAGGCAATTTATCATGACTCTTTCCATGAATATAAGAAAACATTCAAACTATAATTATTTTTTTTAAGATTTATTTTATTGTTTTTGACAGAGAGAGAGAGAGAGACAAAGAGAAGGGGGAGGGCCCAGAGCAGGCTCCATAGTTGCACAGCATCAGTTTTTGACATGGTTTTGTTCCACACAGGTGGGCAGGGGCCGCACAGGGCAGGAACTGGGCTGGGGGCCTCCCACATGGGAGGCATACCCCCTCAAGCCAGGGGCCAAACCAGGGGGCGAGAACCAAACTGGGGGCCTCCTGCATGGGAAGCACACCCCAATTCAGCATATAGGTCCACACGGGCTGGGGCCAGAATTCAATTCTAGGTCCCCAGGGCTACAAAGTGAGCACTTAACCTGCTGAGTCATCCCAGCTTCCCCTAAACTGTAATTCTTAATGGATACTAGATATTTCAACGTAAGAATATACCATAATTTATTTATTCAGTCCTTTTACCATAGACATTTGGTTTTGTTTTTCCTTTGTCCTCTCCGCCTCCCATCTGCTGTGTTCCCTCATTCACTTTTCCTCCTCATTCACTTTCCATCCAGGTGTTCTCAGACATCTACACCGGCTCCCTTTAGGTCCGCCTTACTGCGGCATATGGTTCCTACTCCCAGCTCTGGGTGGCTGCTGTATCGTCCCCATCTGACTGACCACTCAGATTTCGCAGACCTGTCCTTACAGCATGGCAATGGGTAACAGGAGACAAAGTGTGTTTAAAGCAGAACAACAAACATGACCTTTGTCAATAATGTTGACCAGCAATATACAAGGGCTGTCCCAAAAGCATCCAGCCATGTAATATAAAATATAGAGGCATTGATAGCTGGAGTTTTTCTGGACAGCCTTCATATATCAGCCTGAAAATTCATCAGTGCCAGAAAAAGCTCCCTACTTTATTATTGCTTATAGCTCCGTGTTTATTTATTTATTTATTTATTTATTTATTTATTTATTTAAATCCTTTTTTATTCATAAGTAGGAAACCCTTTCTACATCATAGTCCTGACTTTTATTTGCAAGTGACAAAAGAATGCCAACTCAAGTGCCTTTATACAAAAAAAAAAAAAAAACAAAAAAAACCCCACAAAAAACCACAAGTTGTTTTATTTAAGTAAAATCATTTATGAGACCCAGATGCTCAGACAACATCAGGGGCCTGTCCTTCTTGACCTCTTGGTTCTGTTGTCAGCTGTGTTGGTTCTACTTTCAGGTTAGCAGGGGTTCCCTTTGAGGTAGTAGCAGTACTTCTGGTTTCTATCATTATTGCTCCAAGTCCAGTAGGAGATCACTTACTTCTTCAATATCTTTATTTTAAAAAAATCTTGAAACTGGCTCTAATTGGACCACCAGGGTCATGAACCACTAGGGTCATGGGCCACTAGTGTCATGTACTTGTCCCTATGGCCCAGAGAATGGATAGCCTCATTGACTTAATTAGAGCTGGGCTACATGCCTCCCATACTCTATACTAAGTATGACCAAAGACATCAGGTACAATTACCAGGACAGAAATGGATACTGTGTTTGCAATACAATAGATGTCCAAGCAAGGATGAAACACTCTAGAACAGTGACCTTAACTTTTTGTGGTCACAAAACCCTCTGAGAATCTCATATAAGCAAGCTCTCAATGGCAGAAAATGAACAAAAGCACACACAAACACACATTTGGCACATCATGTAGTTAGAGATTGAAAATGTATTTCCTTCAATAGGTAGAATATACAAGCAGCCTTACAAAAAGTTACGTTTCTCACTCATTTTTCATGCTAAAATTAATGGATAATCATTTCCTGAACAATGATTAAAATAAATCCCCATTTTGACCCCAAAAAAATCTACTCAATGTTAAATTTTAATAAGAAGATTGAAGTTGTTTGACTTGAATAAGAAGTTGAAATTTTGAAATGGTTTTGAAATATAATGTAAGTCATCTTTAATATTTAAGCAATGTTTCATTTTAATAGCAACTAGTTCTGAAGAAAAATGACTCATAAAGACACAGCTGCCAAGAATCAAAGCACCCATCTTTCACCTTGACAGACAGGCCAGCTTGTATCAAGGAATAAGAGAATGCTCCAAGTTTTGGGTTTAATTCATGTTGTACTGTTTTCTTTGTCCTCAAAAACCCATGAGATCATCTTTGGCAAAGACTGTATCAATGATGCATTGTTGTCAGCAAGGAGAGGATTAATAATCTATGCCTTATAATATAGGCCTTTCAAGTAGAAACAACCTTCAAACAAATTCTGCAGTTTCCAGAGGTCTAGAGATTTCTACCCATAGAAAGATCAACTGAAAAGGTGTTGTCATGCTAGACTCCAACACACAGGAACAATTTTTCCAGCAATGGAATTCATAAATATCTACTTCTGTCATAGTGGCAACCTGACAAAAACATTCATCCATCATGGTGAGTTGGGAAATAAAAATATATACCCAATTTACATATATATAAATATACATCCACATATTCAAAAAGGAAGCCAATAAATAATTAACTCCTCCCTGACAAATGGTTCTAAGTGGGTTTTATGTTTCTCAAAATAAATTAGTTTAAACTTGTGCCTATTATTCAATCAGGTGCTTCAAAAATTTGATAGCTAGAAATTCAAATAAGTTCTATAGTAGGGAACTTCATACTGTGATCCTACTTGATATGTATTTTATATACATATATATATACACACACACACATATATATACCTATGTATATACATATATACATATACATATATATATATACACACACACACACACCTACACACACATACACACACACACACCTATACATACATACATACATATACATACATATACCAGGGATGCAAAAAAATATACACACATTTTAAGAGAACTTATCTATGTATTACTTTTTGAAGTTGAATTGAATTATGGTAACAATGTGTAGTATGATGTTCACTCAAAAGACGGAGTTAATCAAATGAATGCTAGCATACCCACACGACAGGCAGGATAGTCAAAGAAAATGGCAGAAGTAAGGTTGCTGTTTGAGGAGCGCAAGGCCATTCTGAAGTGGTATTTGAAATTTGAAAACATTCTGGAAGAATGACAATGGAGGTGTGAGTATGCAACAGAACCTCCAGGATGCCTCACAATTGCACACATTCATGATACATGCTAAATTTAAATGGCATGCACAGCAACACAAGTGGACACTTTGGTCAACGTTGCTCAAGCAGTAGTTTGTTGTAATCAGAAGTGTCTGGATGCCTCTTGTAATTACAGAAGTCAAACATGACTTGTATTTATCTTTTGTTATTGGTATATATTGAGTATTATAATTCTAATACAATTTTTCCTTTCCATATTGAGTATTATAATTTTAACATAGTTTTTCCTTTCCTTAAAATGAGCATATATTTTTGGCACCCTCTGTAAATATATATGAAACATACATATATACATATAAATACATATGATAGAGATAGATGATTAGATAGATAGATAGATAGAAGTTTTAAAAGAATTCATCATCTTAAATATAAGGTCCACATGAACAAGGTCTTTGTTCTCTTTGCTGTTGTATCCTTCTTGACTAAAGATCTTCAACAGCCATGTTCATCCATCAGTTTCATCATGAAAAAAAGGTTAACGTTTTGTTTACCATCTGGTTATCCTGGTGTCCTATTTATAAAATTCAGAACATGACAGGAAAAGAGGAGTATTATTTAATGTCTCCCCAAAACCACAAACATAAAGAAAATCAGAAGGCTCAGAGAGTGACAGGGTTTTCTTCTAGACTCAATGATCAGGAGTGTAGTAAGGAATAGAGCAGGAAAAAGTGGGGTTGAACCAGATCACCTATGACCCTTCAGGCCATGGTGAGACTTTGGATCTGCCTCTAGATATGGTGGAAGCTGTTGGAGCGTTTTGAGCCAGAGTGTAACAGGCCTGATTTATAACTTAAAGGGCTCATTTTGCTGCTGTGTGGAGAACAGGCTAAAAGGGGCAAGTATGGAAGATTGGATATTAGTCAGGAGCCTCCCTCAGTAGTTCAAAAGAGGGGTAATGGTGGCCTCTACCTGAGTGACAGCAGAGGAGGTGATATATTTATGAAGGTAGTGCCAAGCCAACAGGTATGACTGATAGACTGTATATAAGTTGTGAAGAAAGTGAAAGAATCAAGGATAATGCCAAAGTTTTGAGCTCAGCAAACAGATGGTGCCAGGTTACACAACTGAGGAATTCCTTAGGAGGAACAGGTGGTGAGGAAGAAGCAAGAGTCTTTCCTGGACATGTTCAATCACAGATGCCTACTGGACACCCAAGTGAACATGTCACTTAAATAAATGAGACTGGATTTCAGGTCAAGACTTGAGATAAAATGAGGAATGCTAAGAGTGCACTAATATAGTGTACATGTGACTGAATGAGATTCCTTTGTGTAGACATCATGATTCAGCAACAACATAACATGTGGACCTTTTGCTTGAACGAAATGGCAAAAATAGATACGTTTCATCTGTGCTTCATCTGGGTTCAGAGGCCGAGATTTTCCTTTCAGCCAGAGTTTTGCCTGGGAGAAACTCTGCTTGGACCTCAGCCTCAGAAGTCAGGAGGCTTCTTCAACCCTGATGTGACATTAAAATATATATATTACAGAGAGATTAACACTCTCCAAAACTGAACAAATTGTAACTCCCTATACCATTTCAAAGATGTCAGCAGCTTTTAAAATTTCCAAAAGGGGTCCTCGGGAAAGCTGGGATGGCTCAGTGGGTTAAGCATTCACTTTGCAGCCCCGGGGACCGAGGATCAAATCCCAGCCCCATCCTGTGTGGACCCATATGCTGAACTGGGGAGTGCCCCCAGTTCAGTTCTCACCGGGGTGAAGACCCCGGCCCAGTTCCTGCCCTGTGCAGCCCCACACCCACCTGTGGAATGAAACTATGTGGAAAAATGAATGATGTACAACTATGGAGACTGTTTTTGGCCCTCCCCCTTCTCTCTGTCTCTGTATCTGTATCTGTATCTCTCTCTCTCTCTCT
>PVKE010051779.1:0-10538 GCA_004027555.1 Craseonycteris thonglongyai | reverse complement strand
CTGACCCATATGCTGAACTGGGGAGTGCCCCCAGTTCAGTTCTCACCAAGGCGAGACTCTGGCCCAGTTCCTGCCCTGTGCAGCCCCGCCCACCTGTGGAATGAAACTATGTGGAAAAACCAATGATGTGCAACTATGGAGACTGTTCTGGGCCCTCCCCCTTCTCTCTGTCTCTGACTCTGTATCTCTCTCTCTCTCTCTGTCAAAAACAATAAATAAATCTTAAAAAATAATAATAATAATAATAATAAAACAAGTTACCCAATTTAGTAATAGAATACACATAATAAGTTCATGAACTGAAAACCAACATAATCAGTTATTAGTGAAATGCAAATTAAAACCACAATGACATACCACTTCACATTCATTAGAATGACTATAATCAAAACGATAGCCACTACTAACAAGTATTAGAAAGGATGTGAAGAAATTGGAAATTCACACTGGTAGGCATGTAAAATGGTTAACACGCTAGAGAACTGTGGCAGTTTATTAAAAGTTAAATATACTTTTAGCACACAACCCAGTAACAACACTCTTAGGTATGTATACACAAGAAATAAAAAATAAGTCCAGGGGAAGCTGGGATGGCTCAGTGGGTTAGGCGCTCACTTTGCAGCCCCAGGGACCGAGGATCGAATCCCGGCCCCGGCCCGTGGGGAACCATATGCTGAACTGGGAGTTCCCCTAGTTCAGTTCTCTCTCTGTCTCTGTATCTCTCTCTCTCTCTCTCCTCTGTCAAAATAAATAAATAAATATATACTTTTTAAAAATAAATAAATAAATAAATAATTTAAAAAAAAAAACAAGGGATAAAAAAAAAAAAATAAGTCCATGCAAAAATCTGTATATGATTGCCCATATCACTATTATTTATAACCACCCAAAAAGTATAAATAATTCAAATGTACATCAAGAGACAAATGATGAAATAAGAAGTGGTATGTCTGCACAATGAAATACTACTCAACATTAAAAAGAATTTCTTACACATGCTGAAACATGGGTGGACCTCAGAAACATTACCAAGAAATATGTATTTACTTTCTATGAAGATTGTTTGTTTTTTCCTCTGCGTAACACAACTCTTATGTGTTCATATTTATTTATTACAACTGCCAAAAACTTGAGAACCAAGCTTGCAACTCAAATTCAGTTAATTACTTAGGACACTATGGCTGATAAAAATTCAAACCATAAAATGTCTCAAGGCCCTATAGTTAATGTATCACCACTCCAATTTTGTCACAATCTGGGTCTTCTCTTCTGAAGCTATTCTTCCCTGAATTCTCCTTATTTATAGGGTTTTGTTTTTGTTTTGTTTTTCCCACTGGAAGGCTTACATACTTGTAATCTCTTGAAAAACTGAGAAATAAACAATTAACTCACCTGTAACATGGCCATTTTCTTTTCCAGGTGGGAGACAATTAGCAAGTCTGAGAGCTTTCTACCCCGAGTCTCTTCTGCTGCTGCCGGAAGATCTGGTGAGGGTGTAACCAGGTCTTTACAGAAAAGAAATGCTGGCTACAGGACTCTCATCTCACACATATCTGTGGGCTTCGGGACAAATGCTTAGTTGGTACAGTCATACTGCACCTAAAATAGTTTCATCTCTTGCTAGAAACAAGGAATTCATGACCACCTAAGGCCAGAGTATGTCGTCCATATAACTGAGACAGGGCTCAGGGACAGAAACAGGATATAGTGTAAGAGAACAGCAGAAGTCAGTCTCTACAAACATAAAGAAATAGTCAGAAATAAAGTAATTCTGGGATGCTTTCAATATTTGCTGAGAACGGTGAAGTGTGAGTCACTTGTATATGTGTTATGAAGTATAAGACAACTCTATTTTGAATGGATGGAATTTTGGAAAACTTGTAATTTGTGTTAAAACAGAGCCGAGTTTCAATCAACCTTTTCTCCTTTTTTTTCCTAAGAAGTTGAGCTCTTCTTTTTTTTTTTTTTTTTTTTTTTTTTAACTGAACTGGGGGCCTCACCGCATTCGGGAAGCACACCCCAGTTCAGCATGTGGGTTTGCCTGGGCCGGAGCCGGGATTCGATCCTCAGTCACCAAGGCTATAAAGTGAGTGCTTAACCCACTGAGCCATCCCAGCTTCCCAACAACTTTTTTTTTTTTTTAATTGTTTTGGGTTTGTTTGTTTTTGACAGAGAGAGAGAGAGAAAGAGATACAGAGACAGAGAGAGAACTGAACTGGGGCACTCCCCAGTTCAGCCATGGGTCGGCACAGGCCAGGGCCGGGATTTGATCCTCAGTCCCTGGGGCTACAAAGTGAACACTTAACCCACTGAGCCATCCCGGCTTCCCCTCCTTTTCCCCTTCTTAAGAGATGAGGAAAACTATTTGGGTACCGTATCTTTAAACAAAAAATAAGTATATGGCACATTTAAAAACTGCTTTTGTTTTTTCACACTATAGAAAGACCATCTTTCCAGATCAATATAGTTTTACAATACCAACTTTTTATATAAAAAGCTTTCTTATATATAATAAAAAGTATATAAAATCTGATAATAGAAAAATTTCATAAAATATGAATATACTTGACAATATGTAAGATCCATATAAAACAAACTACCATAAAAACACCAACAGGGACTAAAAATACAGACTATACATGCACTGTCTGGTCTTCTTCTGGGATAGGCAGACTTCATGTAGTAAAGATTAATTTAACCCAAAATGATTTATATCTTTAGTCAACTCCAATCATAATCTAAAAAAGATTTTCTTCAACAAGTAGTTATAAAGTTCATCAGGAAGAAAAAGGGTTCAGAAATCGCCTGCGCCCTTTTGGAAATACCAAATAGTGAGTATAAATAGGTCTATGTAATATTAACATACTTTAAAAATTACAATGATTGGGGAGGCCGGGATGGCTCAGTGTGTTAAGCGCTCACTTTGCAGCGCCGGGGACCGAGGATCGAATCCCGGTCCCGGCCCATGCGGAACCATATGCTGAACTGGGAGCTCCCCCAGTTCAGTTCTCTCTCTCTCTCTCTCTCCTCTCTCTCCTCTCTCTCTCTCTCTCTCTCTCTCTCTCTCTCTCTCTCTCTCTCTCAAAAATAAATAAAAATATATATTAAAAAAAAAAAAAAAAGAAAAAATTACAATGATCAAAAAGCATTCTACACTGGCTCCACAGGACATACAGATAAAGTATTATGGCCCAATAGGGTTTAGCATGCAATAAAATGTGGCATTTCAAAGCCACTGAGTAATTAATGAATAGAAGTGGTAATAGATGGCCCTGCAGGGGGAAATTACCCATGGAACGCTTACATTTGGCTCTCATATGTGCCCTCATCAGTGGAAGCCCAGCTCTTCACTGTAGGATCTAGCCCACTTGAACTTCGCTGGCATTTTTTTTTTACCTTGGTGGCTTCCTACACAACACGTAGCTCTCCCTGTGACAGTCCTCACATGTATCTTCAGAGGGAAGAGACAACCTTTATCATCATCCTGTAGTTCCAATCAGAATCATGTTCTAAAGGAATTTCAAGGGAAAGGCAGAATAATAAAATGATATATACTTACTTTGTGTCGGATTGTTTTATAGCCCCATTTGTTTTGTTTAATGTGTTCGGCAACTTGCCCAATAGCGATGACACACGTAGGAAGTGACAGATCTGAGCCACTGGTCCCATTTAGTCCACCCAAAAGCTTGTGACTACAGGCAAGTCCCTGTTCATATTCCCTGGACAGGCAACATACAGTCCTGTCCAGAAAACAAGGCAGACTAAAGATAGAAAGAAAGGGAAGTTCTGACTGGCCTGTTGAAAATCTCCCCAGGTTTAAGTTTAAACTCCCCACTTGGGACAAAAATATTCCACTTACAGAAAAGACATTCATGATATACTTACTGTACCAGGTTTTGTGTGTTTTTTTGAAGTTTTTCAAGCATGCTCTTCAAACTATTTTAATATGCAGACATTCTTAGCTTTCTCTTAAAGGAACCAAACTGGTGGCCTCCCACATGGGAAGCACAACCCAGTTCAGCATATAGGTCCACATGGGCCGGGGCCAGGATTCAATCCTTGGGCCGTGGGGCTGCAAAGTGAGTGCTTAACCTGCTGAGCCATCCCAGTTTCCCCTATACTGTACCAGTTTTAAGCAGCATATTCCCAATTTTGTTTTCTTAGAGATAATATAAATAAGATGTACTAAAAACATATTCATACTTACTGGCTAAAAGAAGTGTACCAAAATATTAGCAGTGATTATCTCCTTTTGATGGGATACATGACTTTTATTTAAATCTGTTTAGCAAGATGCTTCAAATTGACTACAGTGAATATACTCTAAATTTATAATAGAAAAAAGTATGTATTTAAATGTTAATCCTTAAACCAAGGAAACAACAGGCATGCAAAGCAGTTTCAGAATAGCACTATAGGGGAAGCCGGGATGGCTCAGTGGGTTAAGCACTTACTTTGCAGTGTTGGGGACCGGGGATCGAATCCCAGCCCCGGCCTGTGCGGAACCATATGCTGAACTGGGAGCTCCCTGAGTTCAGTTCTCTCTCTGTCTCTGTATCTATCTATCTCTCTCTCTATCTCTCTCTCTCTCTCTCTCTCTCTCTCTCTCTCTGTCAAAAATAAATAAATAAAAATATATTAAAAAAGAAAAAAAGAATAGCACTACATGGAGAATCAAAATAAAAAATTAGAATATGTTTTGAAGATAGCAAAAAGCATGCAAAGCTTGGGGAAAAAACAGATCATTTCCTCCCATTCCATCATTTTGAAATGAAAACTGTGAGGTCCAGAAATCATGAGAGGTCTGTAAAGCAGCAGAGATGGATCAAAAAGATAAGGACTTCAGGCCAACACTGTCCCTGCTACACCAGCTACTGTCAAAAATTTTGTTTCTTGAGGAATTTCCTTTGTCTGCTTGCTTGTTTTCGCAGAGTGAAGCCCTTTAAAAAACTCTAGGGGAAGCCAGGATGGCTCAGTGGGTTAAGTGCTCACTTTGCAGCACTGGGGACCAAGGATTGAATCCCGGCCCCGGCCTGTGCGGAACCATATGCTAAACTGGGGAGCTCCCCCAGTTCAGCTCTCTCTCTGTCTCTGTATATCTCTCTCTCTCTGTCAAAAATAAATAAATTAAAAATAATAATAAATAAATAAATAAACTCAATGGGGTTGCCATAGAGCGTGTGCCTTGCAACCATGCAAACAGACGCATGTGCTGGGACGCAGCACAATGGGTAACCGCCACGATGGAGAAGGTTCTAGAATGGGAGGCGGCCCCCAGTTCTGCTCCCACCCCTGACCGCCCCACATGCACCCGTGTGGAATGAAACCATGTCACAATCAATGATGTGCAACTATGGAGGCTGCTCTGGGCCCTCTCCCCATTCTATCTCTGTCTCTGTCACCTTCTCTCAAAACAATAAAATATATCCTAAAAAAAAAAAACCGTCTGGATAAAAGCTGGGTTTCGGTCAGGCTGGGGCGGACACTCGTACAACACAGGCTGTCGGTTCAGATGTGTCACCTCACCGCCTCCGCCGGGCCTGGGCGGGCGGCCCGTGGCCTTCAGGGCAGCCTGGTGCGCACAGGGCCCCTCAGGACCCAGCGCCCCGGAGCGCGGCCGCCGCGCAGCCCCGCACCCGCCTCGGCCCCTCGGAGCCCAGTCAGGACCCAGCAGGGCCGCGAACCCCCCCACCTGTGGCCGGTGCGCCCAGAGCGTGGGCCCTGACCCGGGCTTCGGACAAGGCCCCAGCGGGGCCACCGCACCCCAAGCCCGGGCCCGCGGGCCCCCCACGAACCTCAACCCCGGTCCCTGGGCCCCCAAACTCTCCATTACGGCCCCCACCCGCCGGAGCGCGCGACCCGGAACCACGTGACCCGCCCCTGGTCGCCGCCGCCCCGCTCCGGCCCCGGCCGGCACGGCGCCCCTCAACCCGCGGACCTTGGTGAGGCCCCAGCGGACTCGCTGGGCCCCGACACGGGCTGAATGGGCTGAACGGGGTCCGCGAACACTCGCACACTCGCCTCTCGCGTGACCACGAAGGAGGAAGTAAATGGTCGCTACCCGGAAGCGGCGGCGGCGGCTATGCGAGTGTGCGTGTGCGAGAGGAAGCCGCCTTCGAACTACATTTCCCAGTAGGCCTCGCAGTCCGTCGGCGTCCGGCGTCCTAGGAACGCTGGTCGCCTAAAGACGCGGAGCCGGCGGTCAGCCCCAAAGCGAATTGCGTCAGCTCTATTTTGGTTAAGAAACGTCGAGGATTAGGATTTTAAAAGACGAGGACTCCAAAAGTGGGTTTAAAAAAGACAGTTGGCTTAAGTATTAAATTGACGAAAACAGAAAAAATATTTGTAATACACTTATCGAAAGCAGCTACGAATTAATCCATGGGAAATATTTGTAATATACGTATCGAAAGCAGCTAGGAATTAATCCTCGGGAAAAAGTAAAGCTGACGGATCATTCAATTGCTGTGGGGGAAGGTTATCAGCAAGTAACTGTCCTTATAAAAAAAAAAGTGTTATTATTCCAGCGTAAAAACCACTTGTATCCAAAAGGGAAAATTCCTGTAATAGTTGCTGGATCATTTGAGAGCTGTAAACTTTCCTGTGAATAATAGAATCTGTGTGCCACATTAAAATTAAAAAGTTCTTATAATTTTGATTGCAATTGTATTAAGCTTTTAGTTTGTAAGTTAATGTTTTTATATTGACTCTACTCCATCAATATATCTCAATTTCTTGAACTTTTATGAACTTTAATAGCATTTTCTCATTTTATTCATAAAGTCTCAGGTTATGTTTTGTTTTTTTTTAATCTCACAGTGTTTTTTTTGTTTGTTTGTTTTTAATTTTTTTTTTATTGTTTTTGACAGAGAGAGAGGGAGTGAGAGAGATACAGAGACAGAGAGAGAACTGAACTGGGGGAGCTCCCCAGCTCAGCACATGGATACGCACGGGCCCTGGCCCGGGACTCGATCCCCAGTCCCCGGCGCTGCAAAGTGAGCGCTTAACCCACTGAGCCATCCTGGCTTCCCCACAGGTTATGTTTTTAAAAGACTTATTCCTAGATCTCATTTTAAATTCCACCTTGTATACTGTATTCGTAAACGGTTTATCACTCCTATTGCTATAATGAATGTGAGGGTTTCCCCCCCGCCCCAGTATATTCTTATTGGCTGTTGTACTATGGACTCAATGTTTGTGTACCTCCTAAATTCATATGTTGAAATCCTAACCCCCCAGTATGGCTTTGTCTCCTTAACCTGAAGGAAGTTAAGGTTAAATGAAGTCATAAAGTTGTGGCCCTGATGCCATAGCATTAATGTCCTTATAAGAAGAGACACCGGGGAAGCCGGGATGGCTCAGTGGGTTAAGCGCTCACTTTGCAGCACCGGGACCGAGGATCGAATCCCGGCCCCGGCCTGTGTGGACCCATATGCTGAACTGGGGAGTGACCCCAGTTCAGTTCTCTCTCTCTCTCTCTCTCTCTCTCTCTCTCTCTCTCTCTCTGTCAAAAAAATAATATTAAAAAAAAACAAACACGAACAACAACAAAAAAACCCTCTTAAAAAGAAAAAAAGAAGACACCATTGTGCTCACTCTCTCCATGCACACCCGACCCCCACCCCCCAAGGGAAGGCCATGTGAGGACATGGTGAGAGGGTGGCTCTCTGCAAGCCGGACACTGACTATGCTGTCATCCTGATCTTGGACTTCTAGCCTCCAGAACCAGGAGAAAATAAATCTGTTGTTTAAGGCGACCAGCTTGTGCCAGTAGCCAGAGCAGACTAAGAAGGCTGTGTGTAGGAACAGCATGGATTTGTACCTGGCAACAGTGCTGAGTCTTTTCAGATCTTGCTGCAGTAACAATAGTTTTTTTTCTTTCCAGTCCCTATAGCTGTTAAACTTCATTTCCTGTATTGCTACATTGCTTAGGATGCCAGTTCACTGCTTCCTAGCATGAAACAGAGAAGTTTCTGACTCTAATTATGTTTCTAAAGTTTTACCGTAATGTTTGCTGTGGGTGTTGGTTGCTGTTCTTTCTTATCTTAAAAGAAAGTTATCTTCCATTCTAAGTTTGTTAATAATTTTATCACGAACAATCGCTGAAATGTATTGAATATTTTTCTTAAGGTATATAGGTCATTTTTTTTATATTAACCTGTTGTTACATTAGCTGGTTTATAGGATTATTTACCCTAAAAATAAAATAGTCTTTTCACCAGCAAAAATGGGTTCATCGGGAAAAGCAAATTGCAATTCGGGACAAGCAAGCTATAAAACCATAGTTGAGTTCAGCAAACAGGAGAAGACCGTTATTTTTTTGGAGGACAACAAGAGAAAGTCCTTTGGAGAAAAGATGGTTTGTCACTGGCTGATTTGCTGGGGTGGTCGGTTTCTTGTTGGAGATATGATGAACATTTTTTCCTGTGAGGGCTTATAATTGATGATTATTTCCTGTGAAGATTCTGTTGGGATCCTATAAATGAGGAGTGGGGCTATGTGAGAGTTCCTCCTTCTTTACCCCATTTTACTGAAATTTCCCATTATTAATGTTCACACAGTGAATGTGTTAATAAACACGAATATTGAATTATCTTGGGCAGGTTATTTATAAGGCTGAACAAGGGGAAGCAGGGATGGCTCAGTGGGTTAAGCGCTCACTTTGCAGCACCGGGGATCGGGGATCGAATCCCAGCCCTGGCCTGTGCGGATCCATGTGCTGAGCTGGGGAGCTCCCCCAGTTCAGTTCTCTCTCTGTCTCTGTATCTCTCTCTCTCTCTCTCTCTCTCTCTCTCTCTCTCTCTCTGTCAAAACCAATTAAAATAAATAAATAAATAAATAAATAAAATACCAATGAACAAAAAAAAAAAAAAAGGCTGAACAATATGAAATTGTCCTTTTGTGATTTGACCTACTTACTCTCCTACATCATAGATGTCTTCAATGACTTCAAAACTTGGCAGCTTATCACATCTCAGGTTCCTGGGTCAGAAGCTCAAGGCTCATCTGGGCTCTGTCTCGTGTGATCGGGACCCGGTGATGGCTGGAACTGGAACGGCAGGTGCTGGGGCATCTGGGGTGGTGTGGGTGTCTCTCTGTGTGTAGTCTCAGGCCTCTTCACGTCTTCAAGCTTCTGTCCTCCCAAGTGGGCTGTTTGGACTTCCCACAGCAGCCTGAGGGCAGGGGAGAAGCTGCATCACCTTTGATGACCACGCCTGGGAACCATACAGATACATTGCTGCTGCTGCTGCAACAAATCACCAGCCCATCTAGATTCGAGGAGCCAGGAGCACAGACCTACTTCCCCGCCTTGGAATAGTCACATTGCTGAAGAGGAGGCTGGGCAGGGGCTGTGGTGGCCATTTTTGAGAACACAGCTAACCACACTCTGCCCTCAGTCTTTAACAGTTCACACCCGCGAACTGTGCTCATCTCCTGTCCCAGCCCCCTAATGCCCACCGTGGCCTCAGCTTGAAGTCCAGGACCGTGCACAGTGGGGCGCAGCTGCAGACGAGGCTCTTGGCCTGGGGCTCCCCCAAAGTTCCTCTCAGTCTTATCCCTATGAACTGAAATGCAAGTCATTTTCATCTCACACATCCCAGATGTAACAAGGGGCAGACACAGGAAAACTGTCCCACTCAAATCTGGAGATGACAGGAATCCCTGACTCACAGAGATTCCTAACCTCCGGGGTACATGTCACCAGGTCATTAGCTGTGGTTCCACCTACTCTCTTGGCGCTCATTTCCACTGCTCGAGGTGCACCGTTTCTGTCTTGATTCTGCTGTCTGAGTCACCCCTTCCTTGTTCCTGGGAAGTGACCCGAGTTCGCTACGGAGTATCCTCCTCAGCCTCCTTCCTGCCCGAAAAAGGCACAGGGTTTATCCTTTTCAGTCCAAGTTATTAGAGCTGTTTTTAAAACTTTGTGGGTGTGTGTTTATATTATCTTTCACTACAATAAGCTTTTGTTTTTCCTTTTTTTTTTTTTTGTCGTGAATCCTACAAATTAGCCATACTTCTACCATAATTTTGTCCTGTTTTTTTTCCATTTCTACTCACTTTCCCATTTCACCATTTATCTCTATTGGGCACTGATGATACTAATGTGAACTCTTTGGTTAGCACATCTCCATCCTCAAGTGATGGAAATTTTTCTTGGAATTTGAGGTTGTAATGAAATTTCCTTCAAAATGGTTCTCGCCCAGATCTACAACTGGGGTCTTAGAGCTCATCAACTGACTGCATGGCTTCTCTCTTTCAACTACAAGTGAGTCACCAGCCAACAAGACTCTCAGTGGGAGGAGCAGCACAGTCACTTTGTAGGAAGGACATGATATGGGACATAGTTACAGCCATCTTTGGAAAATAAAATCTGCCACATGTCAAAATGGTTGATTATTGGTCATTTCATACAATTTAACTTAATAAAGATATAACGAGGGCTGTTTGGAAACAATGCAGCCATAATTGCCTCTATTTTTCATATTACATGGCTGGACACTTTCTTGGTAGCTCTTATATGAGTATATAAATGTATG
>PVKE010051778.1:0-10536 GCA_004027555.1 Craseonycteris thonglongyai | reverse complement strand
CTGGGAGAGCCTGCTACCAGAGGCCGCTGTGCTGCAGAAGAGGGAAGCAACTGTTGGGAGCTGTGTCAGCAAGCAGATGTGGCTCAACAGGGGCATGTTTGTGGACCATGTGAGTATTCCCCCAGAGATTCATAGAAACTGGTGAAAAGGACCCTGATAGGAAATAGATATCTTGAAGCCTGGACTCTCTGAGTTAGATTATAAGGTGATATGAGGAAATGGATAAGTATAGATTTGTTAGGTATTCGATTTAACTTACTTTAATGTATGTTTCACTTTCTAGGCAATAGATGTCTCTTAAAATTCGATCTCTAGAATGCTGTTGGAGGTGCCTCTGGCTAGTGTAAGTCTGGGAACAAACACATCCTGCTGTGAGGGTCATCTAATCAGGTTGGGGGTTACAGTGGTCAGGGAGGGCTTCCTGGCAGTTACACTGAACTGTGCTGGAGAAATCAGGATAGCCATATTCTGAAAATGTTGGATGACAAGAAAAGAATACTTGACAGAACAGCATTCACACAACACAGATTGAGAAGTAAAGAGGGTAGTAAATGGAAAAAAAAGAGGAGACAGGATCTAAAAAACAGGAGGAGATAAGACTGTTGACAGGAGGCAAGGATGGACAAAGAAACAAATTCATTTGTAAATGGGAGCAAGAGGATGGAGGAAGAGCAGTCTTCAGCTATTTTGTTTTCTGCTCTCTTCCATCTCCCAAAGCAATGCATTAAGAGAAGAGCAAGGGGTACAAGGAATTTTTTTATGTCTGTGTGTGCGCATGTGTGCACAGGGGTAGATGGAGGATGGGAACAAAATATTTACCTTCCGCATATGTTTTTATTGATACCAAGATGAGGTCAGTGGCACTCTGGTGCAGATCTCTGGGTTTGAGTTCAATAAACTAAGGACAGGTGTTGCTTCCATGTTCATCTTAATGTTTTCACAATGAAGCAGTAATTTATAATTTAGAAATTCATGAGTGATAGAATTACAACATTTTATTGCTCTATAATCAGGAATGATGTGACAAGTGGATACCAATGGAAACCTCTTAATTAAATGTGTTAGTCTGAAAGTGCTTATTTAAAACATCGAACAATAGACTACTGTGTGCTAAGCTCTGTGTGTATACCTGGTCCATGTGCCATAGCCTTTGAATTTATTTGGGGAGACAAAAGCAAAATCTGTGATTAACGGCAAGCTAATAATATCATCAAAATGCCATGAGACTAGAGAGGGAATAAAATCATAGGCATGAATAAACGTATTTGAGCTAATATCTCGCCTTAAATTACTTCTATATCATATGCTAGAGGGCCCTCAATGGAAAACCCCAGGTAGAAGGACACCCTGTCTATGTTTCCACCACTTCTGAGTGGACCTGAATAAACAGATGTCACTGGTATTTTTATTTTTTTCTCTGTTCCATATTCTATAGAGATATTCTTGCCTTCAGCCAGACCAGTGAGACGACACAGGAGGTCTTTGACTCCTTGTGGTTTCCACACATTTCCACTCTGCCAGAAGGAATTTATATTCTGTTCTTTACTGAAGTACCGCTCTATCTCGGCCTTGTGAACAAGTCTGTTGAGACCCCTCCTTTTCCCCAGGTAGAAAAGTGTGCTTGCCTGCTTGGACCTGCACATGTTCCTGTACTGTCTCTTGAAGGATCTATTTAAGGATGACACATACTTTTCTATTAGTTTGGCATCTTCATCTAGCTCTTCATTTTCTGGCCAGAATAAGAGGCAGGCCAAGAAATAAGGTTCGGGATACGGATGACTTAGTTCTATAAATTGCAGCACTTCTCGGAGCTGTTTTTTAAGTATGCTCAGTGGTTGAATGGACTTGGAGTTAGGTTTTAGACAACTGAGAATGATGTTGGCCAAAATGAAGTTTTGTTTCTCCTTTGCCAGCCGTTTATTTGGGTTTTGCAGCAAGAGGAAATGGTATTTGTTTACTATATTTTCCATAGTAGTTGCGGCCTCTTTGTGATTTGGATTAAGGTACTCTAGGAGTCCAGAAAACCTATCTGCTCTCAAAGCTTCTAGACCTTTTCTGTAATTCTCCTCTAGGAATAACTGATTCTCTTTGCTTTGTAATGGACCCAAATCCAAATGGCAGAAAACATCTATGTATTTACTGAAACAACGACTGATTTTCTTGCTTAGTAAGATTTCCGCTATTTCTTTTTGGGTATTCCTGGTTTTCAAAAGACCCATGTAATCAGAAAAAAAATCAAAACACTTTTTCATATCTGATTGTAAATTTTGTAAGTAGGACGTGAACTTGCTAAGAGCCAAATAATATTTATCTTTTGAATCTGTAGAAATATTCCACTTTCTTGATAAAAATTCTTCCATAGCTTTTTTAGATGATTCCTTTTCTTTGTGGAAACAGGGAGTGAGCTGAAGAATCTGAATAGTATAAATACCAACTTCTATTTCACCCAAGAAACCCGCTGTATTATACATGCCGTATTTTCTTTGGGATTTCTGTGGTGACCAGGTCTCTCTTTCATAGTTTTTGCTGTCATTTTCCTCTTGGGACTTTTTGAAAGCTCTTGAGGCATTTTCAGCAACTTCTAGTAAATGTATTAGATGCTCAACAGTGATAACCCTACAGTTTTTGTTTTCATCCAGCCACCATTTGATTTTACTTTTGTAGACTTGACCAAGCGTATCTGAGATAAAGGAATTTTTAGGGGCTCTCTTTTTGGCCTGATTTGCCCATTCCAGAGCAGTGTTAAAGTTCTTCTCTTTAATGTAGAAATGTCTTGCCAAGGCCTGACAAATAAATGCATTTTGTGGGAATCGAATACTTCCTTCAGTCAAGACTTTTTCAACTTCATCATTCTGTAAAGCCTCGATTAATGGGGAAAACAAAGTGTCTGTTTCATCTCCATATTCTTTGCGCTGTCTTGTGAGCAGAAGAGTTTGCACATCATGTTGAAATTTGTCTCTTGCTATTCCAGAATCATAGAATAAGCTCTCTTTTAATATCTTCAATGCAATCTGACACTTATCCAAGTGATAACTTGCTTTCAGTTCTTTTAGACAGTAAATGGCAATCAGAGGGTGAATGATACGCACACCTGTGTATCTCCCATATTCTGCAACTTCTGTGTTTATTAGCAGTGTAGAATAGGTTCCCATCCTGTCTTCTAGGCTTTCAGGTTTCCAGGGTGTTATAGCATGTGTGATTCCCAAAAATATTTCACAGTGTGACATGGATATTATAGAATCAGTAACATAAGAGTTGAGTAGAGCCAGGAAAGAAATGAGTTGTATTTCTTTACTGTCAATATTCTGTCCTTTAAAGATATTCTTGACTACATTTTCTATATAATTTGTATCAAAATTTTCTTTCATGATCATGAAGGAATAAAAATTTTCACAGTTCTTGTGTTGCTTCTCAATTTCCTCCAGTTTGGCCTCAAAAGCTCGTTGTTCCCTGGGGGAAAGTTGATATTTTAGTGCAATACTGTCTTCTAATTTTGCACTTTCTTCAGGATTCTGGGATCTCATACAATTTAAGATAATTACCAATGTCTTTTCGTATCTCAAACCCTTTTCTGCTAAAATGGAATGGATGGTATTCTGTAGAATGTTGACATTTTCCTGTTCTTCAAAATCATCCACTAGGAGAAGTACAGGAATATAATCGTGATGGCTAGTGGCCTTATAGGTAATCAACTTGGTTACTTGTTCTCCAATTTCTGCAAAATCAGCTGCTTTGTTTTTTAATACAGCACATCTGTAGTTTTTCTTTAGTTCCCATAGAACATTCATAGCCAATGTAGTACCCCCACAGCCTGGATGATGATAAAGATTAATGATTTTTACAAATAGAGGTTTAGGAGAATCTGCCCAACGCTGTATCAGTCCTTTAAGGTCTTCGTAAGGGTCTCTTCTGACGAAGGCTGAAGAATAGTTTTCAGAAGAAAAATAGAAGTTCCACCAGGATACTTTGCCACCTCGATAATAGTGCTCTTCTTTTATTTTCTTAAATTCTTGGAATTTAGATTCATTTTTCTCAATATCTGTGTCTCTACACTCATTTTCACAGAGAATTTCTAGTGCAGTCAAGATATCCTCTTCTTTTTTCTCCAGGATAGCCGAAGATGATCCACTAGAAGGCAAAAACCTTTTTGATGACTGAGTCACTGGTTTTAGTTTGAGGATGGTACTGTTTATTAATTCTAAATTTAGAGTGGAAATACTGTGGTTGGCTAATTCATCTGCTATTATCAGCCTTGGTTGTAGTAGATCTTTCCATTTTTCATAAATATCTGAGTTTACACAGATACATAATATGTTTTCCATTCCGTTGAGATGTTGGTAGAAAGTACAGAAAGTTTCAATGACTGGATCTCCTGGACTTTCCACTGGAGAGAGTAATAGAAACACCACCAAAAATTTCCCTCTTGTCATTAGATTTTCACCTATGAGAAAGGAAATCAGTTTCTTGACTTCAGAAGCTCTTTCTCTCTGCCATAAATGTGGTTCTAGAGGCTTATACTGCTCATCTTTCAGGTCTGACCTGCCATTGCAGAAGATCCAACTGGGCTGATCATAAAGATTCAGACTAGAAATTTTCTCCCTAATAGTAGTCGTTTCTTCATACTGATTCGGAAAATGAAGGTTTGCTACCCGGCTTCTTTTGTAAGCTTTGGCCACCCCTTTGCTCTCAGATTCAGGATCAAACTCCAAGACAGCAAACCATTGAATTTCCTTTAGAAAATCTAAGTTCTTTGTTTGGTTTGGATGGCATTTATTTGTTATAAGAATGTACCAATTGTAGTATGAATTATCCAGTGAGTCTCGGTTTCCTATGAGAAGTTTAACCAGCTTTTGTCCTTCACTCTCTTTCTTATTTGCCATTGCCACATAACTTTCTTCAGCTTCTTTCCTAGATGCTGCTAGTGACTTTAAATTTTTCATAAATGCTTTGAAATGCACATCCCGTTGCTTGACATTGGCTAAGATATCCTTAGAGCTAGCCCCTTCTCTCACAAATAGAGAAAGTTCTTGGTTTTGTTTCCATGTTTCATCTTTACAATTTTGCATCTTAATGTAGAAATACTTTTCTTTACATACAGAGTGTTTTGGAATAACATCTACTTCAATGACAAATCTGTCAGATGGTGTATTGTTCTGCAGTAGGACATCCACAAACCTTGGCTCCCGAATGCATTTCTTGGCTTCATTGATCTCACTTTCTTCAAAATACTGTATGATCATTCGATTAAAGTGCTCAATGAAGGTATCCTTACTGGTTACTTCCACACCAACAATTTCTCCATGAGGTTTGTCTTTGACTCCAAAGTGTATGGTGCCATTGGTGCGTGAATTCATACAAGCTGATGCAAATCGGAAGACTTCATTGCTAAATTTCATCTTAATGTCCTTTTCTGTGGCTGTTTCTGTATTTGTGAGGGCTTTGAACTCATGTATAGGGTCTATGAGATTGAGTGGTCCTGTTTCAGGTTGTGTAAGAAGATAATGCTCTATGTAATGTTTGCTCTCATGAAATTTATTAAAAGGATATGGCATACAAGTCAACTGTTCAGTTTTTAGCTTGTTCCTTTTTTTGTTTTTAGTAGTCTCTACTTCATTTAATACATTTTCTTTCATAAGAACCAATTTTTGTTCTTTGGCATCTCTGGTTTCTCTGAGATCATGATCAATATCAAATGACACTGAATTTTCCTCTTCCTTTTTTGTCTTTTGTGGGTTTTTTTGATGTTCTTTTTTGGAGGGTTTTGTATGATCTAGTTGTCCAGAATACTGATTGTTATTTTCAGGGGAACTATTATTCAATTTGTTATATATACGTTTTATCAATAGTGCTGGACCCCGTGGTAGCCCCATGTCTCTAAGGTCCTTCTCAGTTAATTCCTGCAGGACAAACCCTGTCACTTCTTCATTGAGCAGAATCTGCCCATATTTTTCATCAATCTTAAGGTCTTTGGTTACCCATTGTTTCACGTGCTCTTTTGTCCAGTCTTTGGTCATTTCAGGTAGATTTACTTGTTCACTCATATTAAAGCTGAAACTTTCTTCCTTGGAAAAAGTAATACAATAAGTATTTTATTACCACACTTTATCATTGAAATCACATAGTCAAATATGTATATAATTTCATATAAACAACACATAAAATATTGTTGAAGGTTGATTCTTAAAACTGCTTGTTATTATTTTAACTGCTTTATAATCCTAATTAGTGCCCTTGTTTCCTAGATGATTATAACTTTGATTATGAAATAAGCAGTAGCTACTAATTAGGGTGAGATAGCCCTTTATACTTATACCGTATTTTCCGGCGTATAAAACGACTTTTGAAACGATAAAAAGTCAACCGAAAATCGGGGGTCGTCTTATACACCGAGTATATCCCGAAAAGCTTCTCGATATGCCGCTAAACGAATTTTCCAACTCGATCCCAAAAATCATCTGGATATGCCGCTAAACGAATTTTCTGTACCCGAAGCTATACTGTGTTCTAGTAAAAAGCCTGCTCAGATTGGCCAGAGTCAGAGAGGCGGTCTATTATAACCTTTGAACCTTTGCTTGTTGTGACTGGCTCACCGTGGTACCGTATTTTCCGGTGTATAAGACGACTTTTGATA
Organism: Craseonycteris thonglongyai; assembly: GCA_004027555.1. Classification (NCBI taxonomy): domain Eukaryota; kingdom Metazoa; phylum Chordata; class Mammalia; order Chiroptera; family Craseonycteridae; genus Craseonycteris; species Craseonycteris thonglongyai. The sequence continues at coordinate 3,905 of PVKE010051778.1, read as the reverse complement.
CGAAAAAAAGTCAACCGAAAATCGGGGGTCGTCTTAATACGCCCGGTCGTCTTATACGCCAGAAAATACGGTAATAATTTTCCCTCTTAGGCTTAACTTGGTGAATATTGGGTTTTTTGTAACTCAAAACCAAAACTAAAACCAAACAGTTATTGGTTCCCATACCTGAATATTGCAGATAAACTTTAAAATGTGAAACTGGATAAGTAGAGGTGAGTTGGAGAACAGGAAACTCCATTTATACCTAGGAAGCTGGCCATCATTGTTACACACCAACAAGGCAGTTGGTTAACCCATCACCTATTATTGTTTGGACCTGAAGCAATTAGGCCACCAAGGCTGGAGCTTTGGTGTGTGTGTGTGTGTGTGTGTGTGTGCTGGGGGGTGTAACAAAATTTGGTTGGCTAATTATGGCTCTGGAGGTACCAAAAGAACTAGCTGTAGTTCAAACTGGTCTGGCCTGCCTGAAAGTAGATAAGGCAAATAGTATGAGTTTTTAACTGTTAAAACCACTTCAGCCTAAATTATTGCTATGACACTAATTAAGGTCCTACAGTTATGTACTTTGCTGAATTACAAGAGCTGTATATCCTAGAACACCCTAGAGAAGGGGTTCTCAATCTTAGCTGAATGTAAGAATCACTGGGGACTACATATTCTGAGGCTCTGATTTAACTGGTTGAGGGAATAGGAGTGGAGTTCAGACATTAGTAGTTTTTAAATTTGTTCAGAATATTCTGTTGTACAAATGGGATTGAGAGCACTCCTCAAAATACAATCTCTGGATGAGCAACATCAGAATCACTTGGAAGCTTGCTAGATACTCAAATGTTCATTCACTCTCACCCCTTGCCTTTAGTGACGACCAATCAGTTATCTGTGTCTATGAATTTATTTATTTATTTTTTGTTTCCACATATAAGTGAGATCAGAAAGTATTTGTCCTTCTATGCCCTACTTATTTCACTTAGCATAATGCCCTAAAGGTCCATCTATGTTGGTTGCAAATGACAGGATTTCTTTCTCATGGTTGAGTAATAATCCACTGCGTGTATATATCACATTTTCTTTACCTGTTCATCTCTCAGGGGACACTTAGGTTGTTCCCATGTGTTGGCTATTATAAATAATGCTGCAGGGAACACAGGGGTGCAGATATCTTTTCAGATAGACAGTATTTTTGTTTTCTTCAGATAAATACCCAGAAGTGGAAATTCTGCGTTATATGGTAATTCTATTTTTAATTTTTTGAGGAAGTTCCCTATTGTTTTCCATTGGTGGCTGCACCAATTTACATTCTCCACATCCTCACCAACACTTGTTATTTCTTGTCTTTTTGATAATAGCCATTATAACAGGTGTAAGGTGGTATCTCATTGTGGTTTTGAAATTTCTTCATTTTGTCTTTTGTTAGACCAGAACCATCTCTAGCTTACAAGTTAGCAAGTCCTAATGAGTGAGAAATGAGTTTAATTTTTGTTTTTAAAGAAAATTTAGTGAACATATTTTCTTCATCCAATAGGCACATTACAGTGACCTGATCCCTAGTTTCCTAACATAGCTTATCAGGCTTTATTGTCTCATTTAGGAGTCCTTGAAAGAGCATTCTTCTTTATCCTAGGACCTCAGCAAGCCAGACCCCTTGGGACTTCAGTATTACCCACTGCTATGTGAACTGCTCTCACTGCTCTGGGCAAATACACTCTCCTCTGGAGAGGCCCTTACCACTCTCCACAGACTCTGTCCAGGTCTGAGGCAGTATCTTCTCTTAGTTAAGGCCTCTCTCAGTAATTCAAGCTACCCACCCTCTCTCTGGGCACCCCAGTGATTATAAGGAAAAGGTCTAGATTCTTTCTTCTGTTTTAGCCAGTGATTACAGCAATTCCACTGTGTTCTAGCACTCTGATATGAAGGATTTCTTGCTTATTGGCCCAAATTCTAGACACTGTGTGTGTGTGTGTGTGTGTGTGTGTGTGTGTGTGATGTGAGGATGGTGGAAGGGCTTGGTTTTGTGCCACCTTACAGGGAGATAGTTTCCCCTCATGTTCTCCTTTATTGTTTGAATTCTGCTGGGAACCCCCAGGGAGATGAAAACATGTGTCTCAAATAGGATGAATGACATCAGTCTTCCTGAAACCCGTCTTTTCATCTCTACCTTATCTCACAAGTCCCCATATTGTTCAACAATGAAGACCCTTTACAACATCAAAAAAATCTCTCAGCTGTCCACCCCATATGATGGGACCTGAGAGGATACAGAATAACTTGAAGCTATTATATATTTAGTAATGTTTTCACATGAATTTTGCACTCTGTCAATTATATGAGCATTTTATATAGTCTATGATCCATATTTGGCTGGAGCCCTATATTTAATTCAAGGTGACAATGATTTGGGCAAAAAGATTTTAATAGTACCTTGACATAATTTCTTGGCACAATCAGTGTCCTCACCCTAGTTTTTGGTGATGATTTATTAATATTTATGTGGAACTTAAGTGCGCCTCACTGTTCTGAGGCTTGCAAAGTCCTTTTGTGAACATGGTCTGATTGGATTTACATCCCGAAGTATTGGCATGTGTTTTTAAATACAAGGGATCTTTGTATTTGGCAAGAAGCTACACAGTGTAAATGAAGAGGGAGACGTTGTAATCAGGAAAACAACGTCATGATTACATTGTGTCTCCTCTCAGCCAACCCGTTCTCCCATTCATAGTGTAGGGGAATTGGACCAGAAGCATTGTATTTGTGTTTTACTTCTTCAAATGGGTAAAAATATTGCTCTGGTTGGAGCTAGGGAAAAGGACTCCACCTTTATCTCTTTTATTCTGTTCTGGAAAAATTTTGAACCTCAGAGTTCTCCTTATGAGTGCTTAACTTCAGGAACCAATGAGGATTTTTGTTTTCTCTCTGAGAGCTGATCAGAAAGGATCACACCCACAGCCGTCAGGGTAAGCCCTGGTGCCCAGCCCCACCTCTTGGAAGCTGGGCCTCTGCAGACCACAGGTGTCCTTACCTCCAAGAAAGAATGCTTGCAATCTTGGCCAGAGAACAGCTGGCCAACGCCCTAGTCTGGTGTTCTTCAGAACTGAAACTACAAAGCAAGTTAGTTTCATTTTACAATTTGCACATTATAATGATGCATTTCTTTGCATGGTCTCGGTACAAGCTAGTTGTGAAGGAAGGCCTTAATTAATAGAATTCAACTTTAACTAGATGTAAACTTTTGATATCATTTAGTTATAGAGGGCAGAGTTTGGCATAGCTGCTCTTGGCTACAATTTTCTACACTGTCTGTTATGCTTCAGTTCCTGATCTTCTCATCTATGTTTTACTTAGGTCTTCTAGCCTCATCCCCAGAGCCTTCCACCTTCATAAACGCTCTGCACCATGTGGGAAGGTTTCTTTTTAAAAGAATTCTGCAATCAGCACAAGTTACAGCCAGTAATATGTATACGAAAGCAGTGAGATTTCTTATCCCTTTTAGAATTGTTTATTTACATATAGCTATGTACACTTTAAAGTGTATTTATTTTCCAAGTTCTACTTTAGTTTTTAGAATTAGTTTTTAAAGATTGTTTTTAAGAAAGTTGAAACAAATATCTTTAATGATTAGGAACTTACCAGGACTTTTCTGAAACCTTCTACTTTTTGTACCAGCAACTTGAAAGAAGTCTTCATGAGGTTCTTTGATCTGGAGCTGTTACATCAGTTGACTTTATTTTTTTGCAAATTTGCAAGTCATGTCCTCAAAGCACCTATGAGAAGGTAGGGATGTAGGCAGAACAGGCCTGATGCTTTTCTAATTTTGCTCAAGGATACAGTTGTTGAGCATCTGATATATATATATCTATATATATATATATCACAGCAAATTAAAATTCAACTGATTGAACTGTTGCGGG
>PVKE010051777.1:0-10536 GCA_004027555.1 Craseonycteris thonglongyai | reverse complement strand
TTTTTTTTTTTTTTAATTTATTGTTAAATTTGATGAGGTACATTGGTTGGTAACAATTAGACAGTTTACAGATGTACAAGTCCACCTCACATCATTCATGCATCGTATTATGTGCCCATCACTCAGTATCAGCTCCCCTTCCATCACCTTATATCTAGTGCCCACTCCCACCTCCCCCCACAACTGTCCCCCCACTCCTCCCCCCTATCCTGGTAACCACCAAACCATTGAGTGTGGGTAGGACTAATTCTAAATGCTTTCTGAGGTGCTCATTTTCTTCTAACTGGAAATCACTATGATCACAAGGAAAACGCACACTCAGAATCTGAATCTGCATCTTCAATCACTCTTGCGAAGCTGGGGAAAAAGGCAGCTGTGGGCCATGAAAGAGGCCATTTGGTGCCTGAGCAGAGGCTGTGTGGCTGCTGATGTGGAGAATGGGAGGCAGGCCGCTGACCCCACCTGTGGAGCATGATGACACCACAGCAGGCTGGGGGCGGGGCTCTTCCCCGGGCTCCTGTAGGGCATCCCCGGGGCTCAGCTCACTGTACAGCCCCTGCTGCTGGTCTGGGAGGAGGACAGGCTGTGGAGTTATTTTTGATTATTGGTTTCCCTGGAAGGCCAAAGGGACTATTAACAATGAGTGGCTTCTGTGTGACAGGCATATCCCTATAAAGCAGACAGGCTAAGGGCAGGGACATTGGAGTTGTGGCTCTAGCACTTACCTTTCTTGAGTCTCAGGTTTGCCATCTGTAAAATGGGGATAATTCTAGAACTGCTCTCCTGGGGCTGCTGGAGTGAGTAGATAAGATAGGAAGAGTCAGTGTTAGCCTGTGCAGCCAGGGCCCGCCCCACTGGCACAGATCATACAATCTAAGTCTAGTTATCTCCATGTTCCTCATAGTCCTAGGGCAGCCCTGGCATTTCCAGGCTCTTCCAGTGGCTGGGGATGGATAACTGACCCCAAGGCCCAGCCCTCACTTGTGGCAGGCCTGGATGAGGGTGGATATCTGATGAATCAGCTTGAGGATGTGTTCTGGAAGGAAAGTTCAAATTATGTTTCAGGGTAATACCATCTCCCCTGGCCCCCACCATGAATCCCATTTATAATCTGGTTCTGGTGGGAGTTAACTAGATTGTGATGGATGGGCTGGCAGTGCCATTAGGGCTGCAGTTGTGGCTCTTAATTAATATAAATGGGGGTTTAATTTCGGGATTTAGCAGGCAGGTTTTGAAAGCAGGACAATGTGGGGCCACAGAGGCCCTTGCCCACCGTATTTGCTCCCACAGCGGCCTGCCTGCCTGGGTTGGGGTGTCCAGCTTCGTCACCCCATTCTTGCAGGTCATCCAGCCTCATCATCCCATCCTTGCAGAGCTCCTAGCCTCCACTAACCACCTGCCTGATTATGACTGATCTCTGCCATAGCCTTGCTTTCAGTTACCAGACTGAGGCCCCGAGCTCTGCTTCCAAGGCAGCATGCGGAGGCTGCACCCTCTGGGAGAGTCAGGACCCAGGCCCAGGGGAGGGTGGGGAGGCCATGGCGAGCAGGAAGTATAGTTCCTTCCGCCTCGAGCAGCCTCTGTTCTCCATCCAGGAGTGGGGGTAGTTTCTGGCCAGCTGCATGAAACGCTGGTGCCTGTATAACAGAGTGCATTGTGTGTGTGAATGTGAGTGTGAGTGTGTGTGTGTGAGTATGTATGTGAGTTGAGTGTCACTGTGTGAGTGTGTACTCTGGGTGTGAGTATATGAGGGCTGTCTAAAAAAAAAATCCAGCCATTAATATCACGAGAACAGTTCCATGGCTGGATACGTTCTGAACAGCCCTCGTATGTGTGCATGGGTGTGTCTGCTGGTGTGCATGCATGTGAGTGTGGGGTGTGAGTGTGTGTGAGCAATGGCATGCTAGTAAATGTTTAACAACTGGCTCTCCCTGAGAAAACAGAAAGTCCCAATTTTCTGTTTGCTGATTTCTGGGGTGCAGGACTCCCGACACAGCTGCTTCGAGTGTTATGATGTCACTGAGCACGAGTTGGGAAGGGATGAGGCACCATCGTGTGACACTTCAGATACAATGGGCATTAATGACCTCATGAGCATAGATAATGGTGAAACAAAGCAAACTCATTAGGAAGTGATGGGCTTTGTACATTTGTCAATTTTGTTTGTAATTGAATTTGTATAATTACGAGTTTATGCAATTTAATTTACAGTGGCTGTGTTTAATAACTGGCTCACAAAAGTCCTGAAAATGTAACAACAGGCTTTCGCGAGGTGGTTCCAGCTGGTCCCAGCACACCACTGTTGTGAGCAAGCGTGAAAATGAGTGGGAGTACGAGTGTGCAAGTGAGTGCATATTTGTGAGCAAATGTGTGTGTGAAGTGAGTGAACATATGACTGTGTGAATGTGGGCGTGAATGGGAGTGCCATGTGTGAGTGTGAACATGTGTGTGAGTGAGTGTGTGTGTATAAGGTGCAGGTGGGGAGGCATTCCTGTGTGCCCAGGATAGGCCTGGAGCTGAGTGGCTGTCTATCCAGGGCTGATCCACCTGTGCCCCCTCCCACGTTTCTGCCCCTTGTTTTTGGTCACTGTCCATCAGTCCTGGCAGGCATCACCTGGTGCCATCATCCCGTATCCTCCCTGGCTTTCCTTCTCTGCAGCTAAAGGTCCTCCTTTCTACCCCAGACTCCTCCCTGCATGAAGGCTGCCCTGGGTCCTGCCTCAGCCATGGCCTTGGCTTCTGATGGCCTCTGGCATGCCCTCCAGGTCACATCCCTTCTTACAGAACTGTCAAGTGAAGTTTAAAAAATCAAACCCTTTCCGGTATCCCAGAGTGTGTCTGTACTGCCCTCTGGGGTGTGCCCTGCCTTGGACTCCAGCCTCATTGGCATCACAGTCCTGGATGCTCACCCTCCGCTGCATCAATAGGGCCCTGGCAGTGCCATCCGCACACTCACTGACCCCTGACACCGGCTCGGCTCCTTCCCAGCTCTCCCCAGCAGAGCACTCCTGCCCTCTTCCACTTGGCACTGCCCACACTTCCTTCTGGGGTTGGCACACAGAGCTATTCCAGAGATGGTGTGCATGCATGTCTCCGCTATGTGAAATCTTCTCGGGCAGCCCCCACCCCACCTGGGACCCATCTGGCACAGGGAGGTGTGAGGTTGTGTGCACGGTGCCTAGGTGTGGGCTAGGCCGGGCTCTTTGATGGAGGTGGCATCTGGAGGCCCCAGGGAGGGGCCGTGGCATTCATGGACTTCTTGCTGTGCTTTACTCCTGGCTCTTCAAAAGCAAGTTCCAGAGGAAGCAAATTAAACCTGAGTAAGTATCAAAGAGTAATGATGTAAATTAAATACATAAGTAAAAGAACATCTGTCATGAGGTCAGCAGAGCTGTGGAGATGGAGGCTTGTAGGCCAGGGATGCCAAGGAGCAGGAGGGTAGGTTTGGGGTGGAGGTGCTCTTGCCAGCCCTCCCCACACCTGGACTCCATCCCCGGTTCTGTGTTCATCCTCCCTTGTGCCCCTTACCGTGGTCCTACCACAGAGGCGGCACCACCAGGCTGATTTCAGAGGCAGCCACTGAGGCTCAGAGAGCTGAGGAGGCCTAGCCAGGCCGCAGCTGGCAACATGGGTAAGTCCATCTCCTGCGATCGGCTGCTTGGCTCTGACTGTGAGGGGCACTCAGGCACACGCTGGGCGGAGCCCCCAGCTGCCCAGACCATGACTTCGTTGCTCCTCCATCCTTCTTCTGCCTCAGAGACTTGGCTTAGAGTGGGCAGGAGGTGCTGGGGCTACACGCCCTGGTCTCAGCCGGCCTACAGGCCACCTGGATGCTCTTCCTTCTGTCTTGCTGCTTTCTGGCCAGTCGTAGGAATGCCACTGTGGCCGTATTTCTGGGGGCAGACTAGGCTCCATGCTCTTCATGGCAAGACAGAGCTATCAGTGGGTCCCCCATGTGGGTCACTGGATTCCAGGAGGCCTTTCCTCCTGACGTCCTGTAGCCTGGAGGACTCTTCCATCTTTACCCAGGAAAGGTCACTTTGTTCTATAGGCCGGAGCTCCTGCGCTGAGTTCTCTGAAGGCTTCCCGAGAGCTTCCGTCCTCCAGACACCCTTCCCGTTCACTTCCCACCGGTCCTAGCACATCCTCGAGCATTGTTTCCTTGTCTGTTTCTGTTGAGCTCCTTGGCTGAGCTGTCAGATCCTGGATCCTTCTCTCTAGCCTCCATGGCGGTTATGGCCCAGTGTGGGCACCAGACATGTGCTGGGAGAAAGCTGAGTGAGTGAGTTGTTTGTGCAGCTATGTTCTTGTCACTGAGGAGGTGGGAGGTTGCTGCTGGTCCCAGGGTGAGCCAGGAGTGGGGTTGGCAGATGGTGTCATCAGGTGTCCCCAGAACACGTCTGCAGACCTGGAACCAGTTTAATCAAGGCTGCTGTTTCCAGGAGCGTGGGCTTTTCTCAGAGTGATAATTTACAGAATTAATGAAGATGCCACATTTCACTTGGAATGTCAGTTATTAATACTGATTGCAAATTAACAGCTGACAATGCCATGCATCACATTTTCATCTTCTTGCCATTCTTAAAAGCTGGACTCCAGCACGTGACCAGCGTGCTGCGTGTTCTCTCTGAAGCTCTATGTGCCTGGCGTGGCCACTTTGGGCTGGGGTGGGGGCGAGGCCCCGGCAGCCACCATCAAGTCCCCTGCCTGATGTGGTTCCAGAGCAGAGGCTCTGGCAATAGATGGCTCTGGAGCTGAATCCCAGCTCTATTCTGAGCCCAGGACTTTTCTGTGAAATGGGTATAACCTGGCAATTCCCTGTGGGTGCTTGAGGCTCAGATGAGTGAGCCTCAGCTTCTGCACACAATGGGGAAGCTGACCTGCTTCCTTCCCATCTCCTCTCAGTGCTTTGACTGATTGGGGGCTGTGGGTAAAGAGCTCTGGCTCAGGCATCTGAGGCCTGGATTTGAACTCTAGTCCTGCCCCTAACATGCTAGATGACTGAGCCATACACCACAGTGTCATGGTGATTAAATGAAGCAAAACAGGCACTTCTCACTTAATGACCAAGTTCCGTTCTGATGACTAGGTCAGTAAATAAATGGATCAATAAGGAAGGAGCTTAAAGGCAGAAGTCTTGTGGTGTGTCGTGGTGCCACGAAGTATGTATTTTTCAGTGGATATCATGCAACACCACACTTAGAAACAAAATATGTAGTGTTATGTGATTGTGAATGCTTCGTGTAGTGAATACTAACCAACTTCAGGGAAAGGGATTCCCTGAGCAGGAGAACTGGTCATAAGTCTGAGCACTCATTTAACAGGCAGGTCATTAAGTGAGGAGTGGCTGTGTGTGTAAGATGCTTTGAATAGTGCCTGCACAAAGTCAGACCTTAAGAAGCAGGTGCTGTTATGACCATCCCATCAACCTTGCCATGGGTGACATCTGTTCTGCCCCGCCATGGGAAGGAGGTCATTTGTGGCTTTAACAAAAAGCAAAGTCATTGGCTTTGGAGCCCCTTGGAAATTCAAGTGTGGCTGTTTGGGTAAACATTGGGAAATCACTTTTTTAGATTTGCTCCGTGATCTTGCTTAAATTAGAGAGAAATACAGGAAAATGAACAGAATTTTCTATTAAAAATTTAGTTATTGTTTTGAGAGAAGGTATGAGAGAGAAGAGGGAGGGCCCAGAGCAGTCTTCATAATTAATACATCATTAGTTGTGACATCGTTTCATTCTACATGGGTGGATATGGGGCCACATGGTGCAGTGACTAAACTGGGAGCCTCCCACATGAAAGGTGAGAACCTTCCCCACCATCCCAGTGGTTACTATTGGGATGGCCAGTGAGCTATCCCAGCATCCCTAAACAGAACTTTCTTAAAGCGTGATTGTGGGTTATCCCTCTTGCCGGTTGTGTGGCTTTGTTTTCCGATCTGTGAAATGGGATGGTTATTCCTTCTTCACAGGCTGTGGAGAAGCAAAAAAGAAATGAAGCATCTAATCATGCAATAGCTGTGGGAGGGGGAGTCCGGCTCCCACTTGCCTGCTGGGCACCAGGGACCTGCAGGTAGGGTGTGGCCTCTCAGGTCTGGGGTCCTGCCTCCTGCAGGCAAATCCAGAAGGGTGGGGCTCCCTTTCCAAGGGACCTGTTGGTGCAGGACAAAAGCCTGTTGAGAAGTGCCATTCTGAGTTCTCATCCTGGAAGGATGACATCCAGAGCTGCAGGGCTTTGCAAACCAACCTTACAATCTTGGAGGAAGAACTGCTGAAATCAGTACCAAATACCTCGCAAGTGAAAGTTGACAGGGACATCAAACTTGGTGAAAATTCAGACTCATTAGCATATTACGGATTCTTTAAGAAAATGATCACACTCATTGACTGAAGGGAATTGCAAATCAAAGGGACTGTTTATTGCAGTGGGAATAAGGGAATTGCCAGATTAAAAAAATATATATTGAAGGAGCGAGAGATTTGAAACATGAAAGATAGTAGCGGATCAGCACTGTAGAATTTTATCCAAATGCTGCAGCCCAACTTGGAATAGAAGTCGGTGAAGAATTACTTTATAAACCCATTTTCATCATAACATGTGTAAAATGCAAATTTTGATCATTATGTAAATTAGTTACTTCGTGTAATTTACTTAATTCAAAGCACTTAATGCAGCGTGGTACGTTTTTTCCAAAGTGCCAGAGTAGACGTTTATTTTAAATTGTTTTTAATCTCGATCTTCCAGCCTGATTATTTAAAGTGTTTTTCCCTTCTGTTTGTTTTTTAAATGGAAAGGAACCGAGCTTGGGCAGAAATGAACATGCTAGGATCAGGCAATACCTTCCATGACCAGGGCGGCAGGCAGGGGATCGAGGTCGGGCTCACACGTGGACCCCTATGTCTGAAGTGACATATGTGTGCGCATACCGTGTGTGCAGATGTGCTCACGAGGAACTAGCCCGATGACCCATTTCCTTCCTGGAAGCTGCTCTCATACGGTATCCTGGCTGCTTCTGAAACCTGTTGGAGCAGAGGCTCCTGGATATTATGGGCTCCTTTTCAATGACACACGTTTCTCTTTAGTCACGTTACAATTTTGGCATTTCCATTGTCACAGAAGGGAGAGCTGACCTTTCTGGCCTTCTATGTTGTCATCCAACTGTCAGGATGGTACCTTCCTTCTTGATGAGCCTCTAGGACAGAGATGACTGGTTCATTTGGGAGCCCTTTTGGGGTGTTCCCAGTGCTGATGGGAAGGGTGGCAGCCACTGAACACCTCTTTTGCACAGCAGTGACCTGTGCCCATTGGAGGTTGGCAGCGCCCTGCAAGGAAGACGGGGCTAACTCTGTTTCGCAGATGAAGAAATGGGCTCAGAGAGGTGGCTGCCCAAGGTCAGCAGCCAGTGAAGGGCGTGATTCAGAACCAGGCCTGCACTGACTCTGCTCCCTGGGGAGTGTGGCCAATGGGGCTGCAGTGTGCCCCTCCCTAAGCTGCATCGAGGTTGCCACGGGAGAGGGAGATTTATTGTCGCTCAGGCATGCTGATCTGCCAGCCAGCAGCTCACAGGACGACTGCCACTGAGAAGGTGGTTTGTTACTCACAGTTCCCAGGAGGAGGGGGCACCTCACCCCACCGGGACCACCCGGGGAAGCACCAGGGTTGGTCAGGAGGCAGATGGAGAGGGGGAAATGTTGGCAAGGGTCTTCACTGTGGTTTCTGCAGGAAAGAATGGGCGAGGAGGGATAAGCACGCCTAGGACTGGCCAGTCTGAATAATTTCAGGGGACTTGGGGACACAGCGCTGACCTACCGTGTCTGGTGCCTGGCTCTGAGGGGATTGGAGCAGGTGGCTAGTGGTCCAGCATGTGCCCGCTGATAGAGGAGGCTGGCTTGCATATGAAAGAGGGACTCCTGGGTGAATTGTTTAGCATCTCTAGGAGCTGGCTAACCCTGCAGAGTCCCCAAGATCCCAGATGTCAAAGCATCAGAACACACAATAAAAGACAGGGTTCACACAGAGAGCGAGGCTTTTGTGGGGTCGGGGATGGGATGTCCCCATGGAGGACTCCCAGGGCCAGCTGGCCAAGATGGTTGTCTGGACAGCTGAGACTGTGACCAGGACTGGGGAAGGGGGGGGGGCGGCTCCGTCCCAGAAGAGACCCTCAGCAAGATGACTTGAGCAGTGGCACTGTGCCCCCAAGGATGGTAGGACAATACCTGAGGGTCATCCTGATTACCTGAAGCTGGCCCCTCCCTGGGCCCTGGGGACATTTACTCTGGGTGACCTTGTCACCCCATGACTGGGTAGGCCGCTTCCTGTTATCCTGCGAGCCTGCTGGATGCTCCACTCCTGTGTGTGTCTGCTCCTCTCTTTGCTGAACTCCCGTGGGCCTGCCTTGTGCCCACCTGACTCCCAAAGAGATGTCCTTTATCACACCTACATGGATTGACTGCCGTGAATTAATTCACCTGTGAAATTCAGTCTGCAGATGCAACCGTCCTGGCACATAGGAGGTGCTCAGTAAATGGCAGAGGGAAGCCACTTTATGCTTCAGGTTTACTCTTACCCTCAGGACTGAGAACTCCTTCAGGACAGGGCTGGGAAGTTTTACATTTCTGCTGCCCAGTGCCCAGCCTAGGGCCTGGCCCAGAACAGTGCTCTGGGAATACGTGGGGAAGGAAGAGGGTGGGAGGTGGGAAGGGAGGGAGAGAAGGAGGGAGGAATGCATAGCTGGGCAGCTCAGGTGTGACAGGGGAGGCACCACATGGATTCCGCGCATAGGGAAGGGGTATAACTTTTGATGGGAACCATGGCAGGTAGGGCTTGGTGATCTCTTTCTTTGGAGATGCCGGCTGCTTGCTCACCTGCAGGCCCACGCTCCATCACAGCCTGTTTCTGTAGCTGTTCCATGCTTATGACAAAGATGGTGGCATTTTGAGTTAGTGGTGGGACAGGGAGTAGGCAATAAAGGAAGCGAGGAGACTGGGCCAGGTTCTTGGGAATGAACTTGAATTTGGGTAAACAATATCTTTGAGGAGATTTAAAGCATCTCTTTGGGGCCCAGATAAGAAAGAAGTTTCAAAAAAGTCCATAGAATCAAAGCTGTATCTCAGATTTTAGAGAATTTGCCAGTAATGTCCAAACACTTGTAACCGCGAGCTCTGTCTGCGCGTAAGGTGGCAGCCTTCGTACATACATAGTATATGACAGGCTAGAATCTTCCTAAGCACTCTGGGCTCTTGGGCCTGTCTTGGAAATTGAATAGTAGAGAAAGCAATTTGAAATGTGTTCTTTTGTTTCAATTACTTTTCTGAAAGAAAGTGTTTAAAATACCTAGCAACTGTCTTGTTTTTTTTAGACAGAGAAGTGGGAAAGTCACAGACATAACCTTAGATTTTGAAAACTTTTGCCCAATTGCAGTTTCTTGCAGTAGGGCTTCGCCACCGTCATGTACGTGACCATTGTGTGGTTGTTGAAGTCATATTGTGCCTCAGGCTGATGCTCACCGTAGTTCAGTTTGATCCCACAAACTTTTATTGCCCCTGACTTGGTGCTGGGCCCTGAGCCTTGGGGTTGGGGGTTGAGGATTGAGAAATCAGAGAGACCTAATTCCTGCTTCCCAGGTCCTTGAGGGGCGTGGATTCTGAGTCTGGGTCAGAGATGGCCTCTGGGGAGAGATGTGACTTCAGCTGGGTCTATGAAGCTTGTCCAGCCTGCAGCTTTGAATTCGGCCCAACACAAATTTGTAAACCTTCTTAAAGCATTATAAGATTTTTTAAAAGCTTATCAGCTGTCCTTGGTGTTAGCGTATTTTATGTGTGACCCAAGACAATTCTTCTTCTTCCAATGTGGCCCAGGGGAGCTAGAAGTTTGGACACCCCTGGATAGAGAAGTAGGGCGCTGTAAATTTCAATTGGGAGAGTCTATTAAGGTGACCAGATGTCCTGCTTTTGGCGAGACAGTCCCAACATTTTTTTTTTTTTTTTTTAGGAAGGCATAATAATTTAATATTGTTAGATAAAATTCTTTTTATTTTTTTATTATTTTTTATTTTATTTATTTATTTATTTTTTTAAATACTATTATATTTTATTGTTAAATTTAATGGGGTGACATTGGTTGGTAACAATCAGACAGTTTCCCAATGTACAACTCCACATCACATCACCTATGCATCCCATTATGTGCCCAGCTCCCAGAATCAGGTCCCCCTCCAACCCGATATATCTGGTGCCCACTCCCCCCACAAATCTCCCTCCCCCTCCTCCCTCCTCTCCAGGTAAACATCAAACCATTGAGTGTGTCCATAATGCTGGTGCCCTCTCCCACCTCCCCTCCCTCTCTCCCTCCCCCCTCCTCCCCTTCCCTCAGGCACTCACCAAGTTATTGCGTGTGTCCATAGGTCTCTGTGTCTTTGTAACTTTCAGTTTTATATTCCACCTATAAGTGAGGTCATATGTTTCTGGATTCTTTCAGTCTGACTTATTTCGCTTAATAAGATGGTCTCTAGGTCCATCCATGTTGCCACAAATGACCG
>PVKE010051776.1:0-10535 GCA_004027555.1 Craseonycteris thonglongyai | reverse complement strand
TATAGTAGCGATCCATGTACATATGGTGCCCCTGAGCACCTGGAATTTTCTCCAACAACATTTTGTATAAGTGTATTGGAATTCTTGATGAAACAGGTAAATCGGGTCTGACCAAGAGCTCTGTTGTGAGTGATCCATAATATGGCAAAATGCAGCAAATGTAGCCAGTCTTCGAGTCAGCTAGAGTATAAACTCTGATGCCCCATTTTGTCAGTTTCTTAGGATTGTATGTTATGATTTGACACTTCAAATAAGCTGTGTGCTGTATTGGCGCCACTCAAGTTGGCGCTTCAAATCAGCCGGGTGCCGCAGCGGCACTGCTCGAGTTATAAGAGCTACAATCGCTTCAAAGTCCATGGTACACGGAATTCCACCCCAGACATTGCGAGCGATCGACAATCAGCCAAAATTGGCCTTGCGATCGACTTGTTGGCCACCCCTGGAGTAGACAAATTTGCAAATATGAAATTCATTAATAGTAAGATGACACATACACATATATGCATGAATAATGTACACATATATCAATAACTATATATGCACACACACACACTAATAAATCTGTGAATATGGAGGATTAGATACACACACACACACATCTCTCTCTCTCTCTCTTTCTCTTGGAGGGTATATATGAGGTCTGCCTGGAAAGTATCCAGCTGTTGTAACCCATGAGAAAAATAACCCACAAAGAGTGCTAAATATGAGGGCCGAATTAGGAGTCTTTATTTAGAAACTGGTGACCACAGAGGACTAGTGTCTCTCAAAGACCCATGTCCCCTAAAGTAGAAAGTGAGGGTTTTGCAATAGCCAGGGGCACCTGAGGCAATGGAAAATTACAAAGTCGGATTCATAAATGCCAGGTATTCACTATAATATTCCCCACTGGTTTTATGAGAGATTTAAATAATTGATTCTATGGGGACAGTTTTAGGGTCTCTGGAATGTCTTGTAAAGAGTGATAGTGAGTATATAAGACCAGAAGTTTAACAGAATCTATGCGGGTCCTTATAAACTGGAGGAGACAGTTGAGGCAAGCTAGGAGAAATTTATATCCTTCTTCTGGGGGCTTAACCTTGGTGAAGTCTAATCCCCAGTGTTCCCCTAGGGCGGGCTGGCGAACCTATGGCACACGTGCCCAAAGTGGCATGTGGAGCAATTATTTTGGCACGTGGAACTGTGAATACCATTAAAAAATTATTGTTTCTGCTCTTATAGACATAAAAATAATCAATACCTCTATCTCACTTGATGGGTTGGCACGCAAGTCGAGCGAGTATACTCTTATTTCATAAACTTTGGCACTCAATCGCCAAAGGGTTCACCACCCCTGCCCTAGGGAGTTCCCTCAAGCTCAGATCCCCAGGGGGGCCTGATGGTGTGGCCCAGCACTCACCTGGGTGCAAGTAGCACACCTAGATGTGACATCAGAAATCAAATTATTTAGATGAGGGATGTAATACTTAGGTCATAGGAGTTCAGCTAGTTTGGACTTTCCTAAATGTGTAGCCTGGTGTATCTGAGTGATCAAGTTTCGACATAAAACCTCAGGGACCAGAACATGTCAATAGGGCAGGATCTGCCATCCAATAGCTTCTTCTTTCGCTTGTACTTATAGAACAAGGTTAATTTCTTTCATGGTGAAGAGTCCATTGGGAGGTCCAGGGCAGGTGGTTATTTTTCCTGTGGCTTCCTGGATGGAAGTCTTTTTGGTAATGAGTGGTCCCATTGGCTGGGTCAGAACTGAGTGTGTAGCTCCTGTGTCTACCAAAAAACTAACTTGTGTGCCTCCTATCTGTAAAGTGACCCAGTGCTCCTGGGGGTCAAGTCAATTTTCTCTCCCTAAGTTTAGTACCTTTGTGGGTGGATGAAATCCCTGTGCATTCTTTTTCCTCTCAGGGCATTCATTTTTCCAATGTCCATCTTTCTTACAGTAAGCACATTGGTTCCTACCTAAGGGGGAGAGGATTACTCAATCTGGGATTTCTTTGGGAAGGACCCCTGTGGTGTGAACCTGTTTCCTGTAGGGCAGCCATAACATCCTTAGCCATTTGTTTTTCATGTGGGCCCCCATTATTGTCCCTACTATTGTATATTTTCTGGGCAATCTCAACTAATTGGGAGAGATTCATCCCCTGGAATACATCTAATTTCTGAAGTTTCTATTTTATGTCAGGTGCTGATTGTGAGAGAAAAGCCAGATTAATGGCCCTCTGGTTTTCTGGGGTTTCCAGGTCACTGGGAGTATAGGCTCGATAACCCTTCTGGAGCTGTTCCAGAAAAGCAGTAGGTGTTTCCTGAGGGCCCTGAGTAATTTCACTAACTTTTGGTAAATTTGTGGGCATTCTAGCAGCTGCTTTTAACCCTGCCGAAAGAAGCCGGTGAAAAGTGTTTAGAGCGCATTGACCTTCCTTAAGATTTGAAATTTCTCATTAGGAATGTAACTAAAAATGGGTTAGAATAATTGTAATACCCTGCCAGGTGAGGAAGAACATCAAGCATATTTGAGATGATATAAAACAAAATCATTTTGATAAGGTATAGAGTCTTTGTTTTTCCTCAGACATAAAATCTTTCCATTCCAGTAGTAGACCAGCAGTCCAAAAACCCTTGCCTAACCATTTCAATCCTGTCCATCCCAACCATGTA
Organism: Craseonycteris thonglongyai; assembly: GCA_004027555.1. Taxonomy (NCBI): domain Eukaryota; kingdom Metazoa; phylum Chordata; class Mammalia; order Chiroptera; family Craseonycteridae; genus Craseonycteris; species Craseonycteris thonglongyai. The sequence goes on along the minus strand of PVKE010051776.1, from coordinate 7,886 downwards.
TAAAAATTTCCTTCACAAACCTTCCACAACTTTCCAGTTGCTCTCTGAGCTTATCTCCCCTTACTCATTCAGAAACAATCTTCCCCACAAACATTTTCTTTTAAGTCCTTCAAAATGCATTTCCATGCCTTATTCCTTCTCAAAACATACATATTTAATGACATGCAAAATCTCCATATCAGTTAACATCCATAACCCTCTGAATCTTAGTTTTTACTGACAACTGAAAAGCAAAAGTTAGCATTTCCATTGGTAAATTTATAAACATATTCTACAACCTTTAGAAGCTTAAGTTTTGTTGGTAATATCTCAAGTATAACATTTTGAAAGACGCTTATAAACAATTTTTATCTTTTAAACACTGGTGAAAACAAAAAGAAATTTAAAACTCAAATTAGCCTTAGTAAACATCTTCCTAGATCATATGATCATGAAAAGAGCATGTGTTTTTATTTATCTAAGTCATTAACTTCTTAAAATCAATTAAATATTACAATCTGGCAACACCATCCAGAGGCAGAGACATCATTTTATATAAAGCATATGTAGATATCAGATCATATAAGAAGAGTCAACAATTTCGAGGACAAGATTTCCCTGCAGTTAATTCCCAACTTGGGAGGTGTTATAGTCGGTTAGTCACATAGAATAGGTTGAGGCTGAGCCAGGGGACGTTTCTTTATCCGGTCTTACTTGAGGGGCTATGGACAATGGGTCCTGGCATCATCTTCTCCTGTGGCTCAGTTTCCCAACCACCAGGTTTCTGTAGTATGTTCCCAGACATGGATGTCATGACTACAGACACTGCAACTTGCTGGTTCCTGGGACTCCTCATTATGAAAATAAAACTAATATAGACAGAGATGAGAGACAAAATACAAAGGTCCTTGGGAGTTAGTTGCAACTGATAAGGGCCCAGTGGGGTCATTAACTGAGAGGGAAGAGAAGGAAAGAGTGGGAACCTCAAGCTGGTCCCCTGATGGGCTGTCCGCTCAGGCAGGCAGAACAAGAGACCTTTGAGACCCACTGTAGAGTGGCCACAGCCAGAATCCCTCAGTTGTCTCAGGATTTTTTGCCATGTACATGCAGCAGTCTGAAGAATTTCCATAAAGGGAAAATGATCAGGAGAAGGCCAACATTCCCAGCCCATACAGCTTGGGGGATTGACCAAATCCATCTCGTTAAGCCTGTCTTGAGGGCTGCAGCTGCTCTAATCACAATTATGTGGCTGATGGGGGCCCACTGTTGTTGATAAAAGAAGAGGAAGAATGTATTTTAAGGGGAGAGAAATGCATAAGTGTCCCTTGACAAAGGAGGTCAGAGATTCAGGTCAGAAAGGAAAAAAACAAGAGATATCTCCAAGCAATGGATGAACAAAAAACCAAAAATGGCAAGACTGACAAATGACATCTATAAATTAATTTATATGGATTTAGACAGACAGAACAGAGACCACAGAAATACCCTAATAAGATTCTCAGGCAAGATATCAGCATGAGAATTTCTCCAGGGGAGTCTGACCGTGTCTGGTCCTTGCCCCAAGGCCCCAATGGATCGTTCCCCAGTAACAGACAGAGGTAAAGAAAATCTCTTTACTAACTTCTGGAGGTGAAACAGGTAGACTCTGTGTAGATTTGGGGTTGAGTGTCTCCTGGTTGGTTACCAAACCCTTTCTGAGTGAGTCCGGGGACCTGGAACATCAGGTGGCACCTCCCCTAGAGTCCCTGGATGGGGCAGCAGCCCAGGAGAGGCTCCTGGTTGCACTGTGGGGATCTCGGTGGGGCCTCCAAATGTTGTAACCTGCAAGAGGAATAACCCAAAAAGAGAGCCAACTATGAGGGTTGAATTAGGAGTCTTTATTCAAAAGCCAGCGACCATGGAGGACTAGTGTCTCTCAAAGACCCATGGCCCCTAATGCAGAAAGTTAAGCATTTATAATAGCCAGGGGCGCCTGCACAATCACAATAGCCAGGGGCACCTGTGTCAATGGAAAATTACAAAGTTGGAACAGTTGAAGGGTTTACAATAGCCAGGGGCACCTTCGGCAAATTCAGAATGCCAGATATTCACTATAACACAGCCGTGTAATATAAAAAAATAGAGACATTTACTGAAGAAGAAAAAAATATAAGAAATATTGGACATAAGACAAGTACACCTCAGTCCCCTTCAAAGACCTCACATAGTTCTCCCAGAGTGTCTTCCACTTTTCAGAACACTGCAAAATCTTTTGTCAAAATTACCAACTTTAACATCATGTTTTTTTCTACTCACGCAGAGGAACACATTTTGCCATGAGATGTTTCATATCAAAATTGTGCACTGAAATCTCAGAAACAGTAGTGTTTGGAATCTGCAGGTCAGCTTCTAGCTCTTGCACTGTCAATTGCTGATCTTTGTTGATAGCAGCCTGTACTCATTCCACATTCTCAAGTGTCCTCTTGCTGCATGTTTTCCAGAATGTGGATCACTTTCAATAGACTCATGACCATCTTCGAAGCATTTGTGCCACAGTTTCATTTGCATAGCACTCATTGTGTCATCCCTAAAAGCCTTATAAATCATCCAAATAGTTTCCATGGAGAAATGTTCAAGTTTAACACAAAATTTGATGCAGATTTGTTGTTGTACTAATGTGCTGAGTCACTTTAACTGAGATGGCTTCCCAGTACACATTTTCACTTAATAGTATCTAATGCCCTCACTGACTAGTACAGTGAAGTCATCATTGTTCACACATGCATGTTCCAGCCCACTTTCCTTGGCAGCTAGGTTATATCGATTTCACACAAATGATTCTCTCTTATATTGACAATGGCTGGATATTTTCAGGATGGACCTTGTATATCCTACTGATTTTGGTTCTGTGGTAGAAACTTATCTGATATATTTCTCAATTTCCTACTGTAAGTCTTTGTTCAAATTTCAATTTTTTGTGAGGCCAATTCTGAACAGTAATAGTACTTTCAGTCCTCCTTAGCCTGCATATTTATCTTCTGTAACTTATACAATATTCCAACGTTATATAATACATTTATGTTGCATATTTATTTATGATTTATTCTGTTTAGTACTGTAGACTCAGTTTACTGGCATCCATGCAAGAAAAATGTAGTATAATTTCTTCAATTTTTTGTCTGTTGCTTGAAATTTCTGATTGTTTGAGTTCCAGTTACCAGAGAGTTTAATGCATTTATTATTTATCTCCACTGATTTAATGTAAACTTTACAAAAAAAAAAAGATTTAGGTCTGTTTTGTTCACTGATATATTATCATTGCTTAAAATTACATTTGTAAAATAATAGGTGCTAATAAGTATTTTAAAGTGAATGAATGAGATATTTGATGTAAACTTTGTTTTAAGATAATCTGGTTTTTTTTCCTCTTCAATGAACTTGAAACCAAATTTAGAAGCCAAAACTAGAAGCTAAATTTAGCTTCTAAATTTATTTTTCTTGAATATTCTAGAGTAGACAGTATAAAGTTTACTTAAATATACCTAGTGACTCCCCTTTTAATAAGAATCTAATTCCCTGTTATCTCAAATTTGAGAAATCAGCAGCACACCAAGTGGGGCATTTAATAAACAGTTTTGCCCTAAAGAGTGGAAATAAAAAGAAATATTTACTTAGACATAATGACTTTGATGTGTCTATAAAGATGTTGGCAAAAATTGGACAAATGTATAAATGCCCAGGTGAATAAAATATAGATAATTCAATAAGAGTAAAAAGGAAATAAAGAGATGACTAGAAAAATCATAAGACCAAATAAATTTAAAGAATAGTAGGAGTATGAAATGATTAAAGATATGAAGGGGAACACAATAAAAACTGAAATTTACAAGGGCTGACAATTAAGTTGGTGAACTTGCCACCAAGAGCTTATGTTGGCAGCATTGTACAAACAACTTTGTAAGGTTTCATTACCTTGGTATATCACTGTCTCACAGCTGTGAATATGTCAACATATGGCGGTGTCTTGTTGAATGCTGTTTATTATTGTTCTTGCATGTTTTTCTGTGCCATTGAGAGAATGTCAAAGCTTGAATTAGAGCAATGAACAAACACTAAATTTCTTGTGAAACTTGGCAAGAGTGGAAATAAAATTAGGGACATGTTAGTGCAAGCTAATGGGGATAATGCCATGAAGAAAATGGAGGTGTACAAATAAAGGTTTTTCAGAGGGGGAAAAAAGCATCGCTGATGAAGTAGAGGTGACCAGTAACAAGAAGAACTGATGAAAATATTAAAAAATTTTGTTGAATTATGTATCAAAATCATCAGCTGACTATGAGAAACATAGTAGACCAAGTAAACATTGACAAAGAAACCAGATAATCTTAACTGAAAACCTTGCCAAGAGAATGAAGTGTGCAAAATGGTCTTGAAAGAAAACACTGATAAACAAAAACAGGAGAGTTTAAGTTTGCCAAGACATTTGGAGAGGCAAGACAGTGTTTTGGGCTATGTGATCACTGGTGATGAAACTTGGGTGTAACAATATGACCCTGAAACAAAGTTTCCAAGTGTACAATGGAAGTCAGCCAAATCACCACATCCTAATCATTTCCATAAGTCCAAATCAAGAATTAAAATTATGTTGCTAACCTTTGTTGATATCAGAGGGATCATTTATCATGAATTCGTACCAAGTGGACAGTTAACCAAGTTGACTACTTATAAGTGTTAAAAGGCTGTATGAGAAAGTTACATAAAAATGACCTAAACTTTTTGGCAACAGCTCATGGCTCTTGCATCATGACAACACACCAGCAAACAGCACTGTCTGTGATGAAAATTTTAGCCAGCAAACAAATCACTATATTGAAACAGCCTCCCTAATCACCTGTTCTGGCCCACAATGCACTTTTAAAAAAATTTTTCAAAAATTTGTTTTGTTTGTTTGTTTGTTTATATTTTACGAAAACAAAGAAAGAAAGAAACAAAGAGAAGGAGGAGGTCACAGAGCAGTCTCCATAGTTGTACATCACTTTCTGATATGATTTTGTTCCACACAGGTGGGTGGGGGCTATGCAGAATGGAAACTGTGTTGGGGGCCTCTTGCATGGAAAGCATGCCCTGTTAAGCCAGGAACCAAACTGGGAGGGTGGGTGTTTAAAACTGAACTGGGGGCCTCCTGCATGAGATGCACACCTCAGTTCAGCATATGTATCCACACGGGCTTGGCCGGGATTCAATCTTTGGTCCCTGGGGCTGCAAAGTGAGTGCTGAACCCACTGAGCCATCCTGGCTTTCTCAATTTTCTTAAGATTTATTTTATTATTTTTGACAGAGACAGAGAGAAACAGAAGAAGACAGAGATAAGGGGGTGGGCCCAGAGCAGTCTCCATAGTTGCATGTCATTAATTTTCAACATGGTTGTATTCCACACAGGTGGGGATGGAGCTGTGCAGAGTAAGAAATGGGCCAGGGGCCTCCTACATGGAGGGCACACCTCCACAAGCTGGGGACCAAACTGGGGGCCCCCTACATTGCAGGCTGCCCTGACAAAAACTGAACTGGGGGATCCCCCATACGGAAATCACACTATAGTTCAGCATATGAGTCTGCACAAGCCAGGACCAGGACCGGGACTTGATCCTTGGACCTTGGGACCGCAAAGCGCATGGTCAATCTGCTGAGGCATCTGGGCATCCACAACGTTTTTCTTCACTCAAATATAATAAAAATATTGAAAGGAAGATATTTTGATGACATTCGGGACATCAAGGGTAATGTGATGATGGTTCTGATGGTCATTCAGAAAAAAGTTCTAAAATTGCTTGGAAAGGTGGACTTGGTGCTGGCATTTGTGCACACTTCAAAGGTGACCTTGGTGTTATTTAGAAATAAGGTATGTAGAACTCTGTTTAAGGTGAGTTCTCAAACTTAATTGCCATACCTTCATATATTAAAAAAACTGTATTTATTTTTACATATTTAAACTTCAGTGACCTTCAAAGTATACTCCATTTGATGCAATATACCTATTAAGACAATTTCCACAGCTCAAAATAGTTATGAATTCTTCAGTGTTTATTTCTTTTAGTGATTCTGCCATTTTTTGGTTTTAACTTTTCCACATTGACAAAACAGTTTCCTTTGAAGAACTTTTTTTAAACATTTTATTTTTATTTTATTTTGAAGAACTTTTTCATCTGGAAGAACAAACAAAAAGGTCACTTGGGGTGAGATTGGGTGAAAAAGGAGCTTGGGGCACAGAGTTCATGCTGTTTTTAGTAAAAAGAAACAACCAAAAAAACAAAACAAAAAACTGCTGAACATTCAGTGCACCGTGGGCTGGTGCATTGTCACACTGCACATTGTTTGTGTTAATCAATCATCATGAAATGGGCAAACATGTTGAAAGAATCTCCAAAAACAAATTTACTAAAGCTGAACACATCCACTCACAACAATGCCTGTCGGCACACTTAAGCAGATGGTTTTCTACAGCACTCACCTAGCAAGGGAAGCCTGTATTATAATGGGTATGACCTCTGGAAGATAATTTTGTTTTGGGAGTTGTCTCCCATCATTTAGAGAGAAAAACACTGTATATATGTATGTATGTATGTGTAATCTATCTATCTATCATCTATCTATGTATCTATCATCATTATCATCATCATATCTATCTATCATCATCATATCTATCTATCATCTATCTGTCATCTATCTGCCATCTATCTGTCTGTCTCATCTATCTATATCTCTACCTATGCATTTATGTATTCCAATAGGAAAGTGTTTGGTATGAAAATAGGAAAGACAAACTAATACCTGTTTAAATAGGGTATTTAACCCTGACAGTGGGGGATAATCTTCTTTTTTAAAAACAGTATATACCCCCTAAACAATTAACCACTTAAGATGTCTTACAGTACTGGTTCATGGATTGGACTAAACAAAATCCCCTAACAAAGCTGCAACATTGACAGAAAATATTTTGAGCACTCAGAAGATTAAATAGTGGTAAATGTAAAAGTAATAAATAATGTAATAAAATGTAAATAAACTACACTGTATACCTACTTTGGGGCCACCATGTATATATTAGTATTTTTTGTGTGTTAAATTTATTGGTGTGACATTGGTTGATAACATTTATATTGTTTCCAGCTGTGCAATTCTATATTACATTGTCTATACATTGTATTATGTGCCCACCACCCAGAATCAGCTCTCTTTCAATCACCATATATTTGATGCCCCCTCCCTACTCCCCACCCCAGATCTCCCACCCACCTCCTTCCTTTCCCTTAAGTAACCACTAAACTATTGACTGTGTCCATGGGTTTTTGTTTCTTCATTACTTTCAGTTTTATGTTCCACCTATAAGTGAGGTCATATTCATATGTTTCTTGATTCTTTCAGTCTGACTTATTTCACTTAATAAGGTGTTTTTAAGTTCTATCCAGGTTGTGACAAATTGCTGTATTTCATCTCTTCTTATTGCTGAGTAGTATTTCATTGTGTAAATGTACCACAACTGTTTTCTTAATGTGACTACTTAAAATTCAAGTTAGCAAGAGAAGCTAGGTAAAAGACAAAATTGTACTGATGAGGTTGATGAGAACTAGCCTTCATTAAACACACAATCAGTTTCTCTTCATGACTTTTGCACCTTCAGAGGCTTGAAGGCTAAAGAAGTGGCAAGTTAATGGGCAGAATATTTACTAAATTTACATTAAATGTGGAACTCAATCTTGTTGTTGAACTATTTCTGATTTAATAGTGATGATCATCCCCTCACCTTACTTTACTAGGAGTGGGTGAAAAAAATTATCTGTACTTATATTGTTCTTTTGTAATAAATTCTGGCTTAAATTTTTTTTAAATTACTGTATGTTCAAGTTGTAACAAAATGAACTAATAATCAA